>PVLA01007129.1:0-110677 GCA_004027455.1 Hydrochoerus hydrochaeris | reverse complement strand
GGCTGGTCTTGAACTCTTGAACTCAGCTTGTGGCCCAGGATGGCCTCAAACTCCTGCCTCAGCCTCCTGAGTGCTAAGATTATGGGTGTGCACAAGAATGCCCGGCTGGGAAGATTCTTATTTAAAGGCATACATCCTACTCATGAGGGGCAACTTTTTTATAATCATTTATTTCCTGCCAATAATATAATGTGTAGATTAAAATAACATCAAGCAGAAAAAGCAGGATTGTGGGAAAGGTAGGACTTGGTAACAAATTGGATACCCAACGCAGTGTACTATTTTTGGAGGGCAAAGGCTGGAAAGACAAAGCTACCTACTGTCTCAAAGGCCACTGTAGTCATTAGCACCTCAGGAAGACAGAATGAGGAGGAAGAAAAGCGAGGTTATTCCATCTTCTTGCTTCCTCTTGTCTAGTCAGTGCTCTCTGAATGGCCTTCTCTTTGAGCCCCTGGCATCAGGAGCAATGGCTGGCAGGCTTTAAACTCACCGCCTGCAGCTTCCTCCAGCCCCTAGAGATTTCCATGTGTGTTCCATCAAAATATTATGAAGTTTGCTTACTGCTAAAATTGAGCAAGATATATGCTGCCTGCCAGAGCCCAAAGCGAAAGAACCCTCAGTACAAAGATGCTGTAACTTACCAACCACAGTAAGCAGCATGTTATCCAGAAGCAAAGCTACAAACACCACCAGCAGCACCAACTTCCGGGACTCTCTCCCTTCCTTCAGCAGCCGCTGGGGAGCATCGAGGACCACCCGGAGCATGGTGGGGCCGGGGCAGGTACTCCTTCCTACAGGTGAAGGCGATTAGCTCTACAGAAGTGCAGAGCAAGTCTGCTCAGCCAATGATGCTCACTGTTACAATGAAAAGTGAGACAGGTTATAGGATGATGTTTGAAAATTTTCTATGCCTTGACTCTATTCATTTCTTACACTTCTTAGTAATAAGTCTACCAATTCCCACACTGCCTTCCAGGAAAGCACTGCTTACCAGTAATTTACGTCTGGAATTATGCCTAACACATTTAACAGACAGTACAGATCACCTGGCCCCATGTTTCTTAAATGTCTGACATTTGCCTCTCATCTTAATTGTTTAAAAAGTCATTGTTTGGATCATTGATTAGTCACTGATTTGGGTCATTAACAAGTAATTGATTATTTAGGACTATTGTTTCCTTTTTTCCTCTAAGTTTGTATTTTTAAAATACTATTTTAAAAGTAATTTTATGTACTATGCAAAAATTCTGTTCTATGTCTATCACCCAAAATGACAGTCTAGGTTCCACATACCATCCAAATATGTCTTACATGGACCAGAATCTTTTAAGCTCCCCTTCGAAAAACCCTGGGCTGGACCAGAACTTTCATTTCACAGTGGCAAAATCAGAGCCTCAGGAGCTGAGATTTGTCTTGGGTTACATAACTGGTGTCAAGTGGGATGAAATCCCAAGGTTACTTGCATACTTCCATTCTACCATTTTCCTTTGCTGTAGGGGACTAGAGGTGCTCCTGTTCCTTTGTGTAAGCTGTGAACCCCTGCTCAGAAAGATGTGTTATCCCATATAAGATACTGACTCATGATTAGTGTCCCATCTAGGGTTTCCTTTAATTAACCAGCACTCAGTCGCAGTACCTTGTCAAACTTCAAATGATCATCATTTTGGGAAAGATTTCATTTTCTTATTTGTGGCTTCTGTTGTAGTACCAGTAATAACAATAATTTAATTTTTAAAAATTTGTACCTTTTTACATTTATTATTTTATTAGCACATGTTTGCTTTTGACTTAGTAACTCTACTTCAACTTACCTATCCCAAAGAAATTATTAGAGTTACAGACAAAGATTAATGATCAAAATTACTAATTGCTGAATTTTTATTAGTGAAAAATGGAATATTTTAAAGTCATTTTTTCAAATAATCATAATGACTTAGGAAATACTCTATAATGTTAAGCAAAGAGAAAAAGAGAGAGAGCAACATTAAACTGCATTTACAGCTGGAGTTCAATTATGTAGAAAATAATTTTTAAACCCAAATGCTGGCTGTTTATAATTGATGACTTCAATTATTTTCTTTTCTATTTTTATTATTTCTAAATACAGTATTCTATAATGAACAAATTTCACAATACAAACAGGAAGTAAATTTAAATGATTTCTCTGGAGTCCGGTGTCAGCTCAAACACTGAATATAGTCTAAGAGCTGAGCTACTTGATTCTGAGGCTACAACTGGAAGAACAGTCTCCAAATGGCAGCTCAAGTAGCCAAGGTCCCAAATGAACCAAATTCTGAAATAAGTTTTAACCGAGGACTTCATGCAATTATTTAAGACTCTTCACTTGTCTAAGGGATTTTCAAATACAGACTTACTTAAGATACATAAGGACTGAAAAAAGAAAAATTATGAAAACTAAAAGATATTAAATAGAACAACATAAGGTACTATAAGGAGAGACCCCAAAACAGCAAAAACAAAAAGAAAGAAAATCAGGAAGTTTCCAACAAATCAGTAACCAAATGTATAGTCAAATTGCTCTGATAAGGATAAAAATGACAAGCAAGTATTAAATTTGCCCAAAGAGAGAGAGAGACATTTTACCTTGCATCCCATCTTGCTGTAAGGCACCCAGCGAGGTATCAGCAGCCGTTCTGCTCACCAGGCGGCAGGGACTCTGCTCCCTATTCCCCGAATGTGGATGTGCTGAAGGATTTATTGCCACTTGTTATCTGAGGATGCTGTGTGCGTGCGTGCCCTTTGTCCACACAGATTTAATTGGAGCCTCCAACAAGTTTCACTCAGACCCTTGGCTCCCTGCGTCAGAGGCAGGTAGGCAGGGCTGGGGAGCACACAGGGAGGGAGCAATAGCTTTCTAACTCCAGAGGCACTGGACTGCCTGCTTTTCATTGGTGCTCATCTGTAATCAAACTCTTTAACTCTTGCCTGGCTCAGAATATAGAGTGAAAGACAAGATGGAAGCAGGGTGCATTTCCTGCTATTTGCTACTGAGTCAGAGGCTCTTCATACCCTAATTGCTTCCTGGGAAGAAAAAAAAAATCTCAGAAAAGAAAAGAAAAAGAAAGAGAAGAAAGAAACAAAGAAAGAGAAGAGAGACAGAAAGAAAAAAAAGAAACAAATCTCAGAAGTTGTACAGAGCAAAAAATGAAATAAGATAAAATGAAGTGTTCTTGATGCTCTTGAGGTATAAACAATCCACTCTCACAATCCAACCTCTGTGGCCTGAGTGAAGGCACAGCCCTTACATCCCAATACCAGTTCAGTATCTGGGACATAATAGTCTCCAGTAGGTCTTTCTTGTCCAGATCACTGAATGAATAGCTACATGACAGAGCACAGCTCGTTCTGAAATCTTGAGAGACATGTGTCTTAGTGAGTTTCTTCATTGCAGAGAAAGACACACAACATGCACAAGTGAAAGGAAAAAGGCTTTCTTCTGTCTCACAGTTTGCAGAGGCTTAGTCCATAGTAGGCTGACTCCAAGGCAGGGCAGTATGGCAGAGCAGAAGCAGTCCGCAGCAGAGCAGGCAGGAAACAGCAAAGCCTGCCTTCCGTCTTTCCCTCTATATTCCACCCAGGCTACAAACCCACTGATTGGTGCCACTCAAACCCAGGGTGGGGCCTCCACTCTCCACACCCAGAACTTTGCTAAGTCAATTTAGTTTTCACATATCCTTAATCCATATTCACACACCTGAGATCCAACCACTCTGAAAAGCCCCATCTATGAGCATAGGAGGCTTTCAAGGGACATCTAGATAGACGCCATATCAGTATAGGTATATGTTATTCTAACACTAAGAGTCAATGGGATGTTTGGGAGGTGGTGGGGTGCTACAGGAAATTGCAGAACTGCATCATGAATGAGTTACTAACCAGGAAAAACCCTTAAATATTGGCATTTAGAAAGCTAAGCAAATTAGGGGAAGCAGTGCATTGCAGCATGTATATTAGGTTTACATTAGTTGCTGCTTTTGCTTCTGTAGAGTTTGATCCTGTTTTATCAAGTTCTCATCCTCTAAGGGTTCATATTTGGATCTTTTAACTTCATGTGTCTGCTAGTTTATCAATTGGATTCAATTTTCCTGTATCTTCTCTCACTTTCCATGCGTAGTCCCATCCCTAACCTTTCTTTCCTCCCCCTCACATAACCTCTTAAATCTCTCTTTTCTTCATCCTTTCTTAGTGTATAACTTTGTTATTAAAAACCACTGTTTGCTCCTTTCTTCTCTTCCGCTTCATGTTTTTTTCTCTTTCCTCTTTTCTCTTGGTCTATCCAATATCATAACTATTCCTTTATCTTCCTGGGCAACTGAAAGGATAAAAAACATTTAAAACACATTTTAAATTATATCTTGATACATGATTGGTTTTGGGATGTTGATGTTACAGATAGTGGTTCTTTTCTCACAATACAGTGCTATGTATTGAATATTTTATTTTATTTATTTTATTTTATTTTTTGATATCAGGAATTGAACTCAGGACCTCGTGCTTGCCAGGCAAGCACTTTGCCACTGAGCTGTATCCCCAGCCCTAGCACAGTATTTTAGATATGGTGAATAGGTGTTTTCACACTGACTTACACCCAAAGCCAAAAGCACATCAAAGGAAGGAAATCACGTACTACAGAGATGTCTACAATACTAATAGAGCCTTCCATCCCACCTGATCTACAAAGTTCAGCACAAAAACAAGAATTATGAGAAAACAAGGCAATAAGATGCCTTCAAAAATTCAGAACTCCCCAAACACTGAGCTCATAGGTACTGAAGTGGATGAAATCCCAGTGAAGGAACTTTTTAAAAGGATAGTCTGAATGATCAAATCAAAACAGAGTCCAACAAGCAGCTGAAGGAATGAATTACTAAAGTGTTCAACAAGCTCAAAGATGATATAAAACAGCAGCTGAACAAACTAAGGAAGACAATGCAGGATGTGAAAGACTATTTCAGTAAAAATATTAAAGTTCTGAAAAAGAAACAAGCAGAAATCCTAGAAATGAAAATCTCAATGAGTCAAATAAAAGACTTCACGGAAAGTCTCAACAGCATGTAAGCTGAGACAGAAGAAAGAATATCATGATTAAAGACAAGGTGAACATAGGAGGCATTCGCTCAGTAAGAATGAAAAAAGACAACAATACAAACATTGCCAAAGAGCCCCTAGATAATTCTAAAAGAAATGTAAGAATCATGCTCTTTGAGGAAGATAATGAGAATTATGATAGAACTGGATGTGGTGGTATACACTGTAATCCCAGCACTCAGGAGGCTGAGCCAGGAGGGTTACTGAGTGTTCAAGGCCAGCCTGGGTTCCACAGTGAATTATTTCAAGGCCAACCTGAAATATGTAGCAAAACCCTATCTCAAAACAAAACAAAAAAATTATTACAGAAAAGTTCCCCAAATCTGGGGAATGAGATGGATTTCAAGGTAAGAGGGGCATTTAGAATCCCAGATAGATATGACAGGAAAGAACTTAGCCACTACACATCATAGTCAAAATGCCATGCACTCAGAACAAAAAGAATATTAAAAGCTGTTAGAGAGAAGCACCACATTACCTACAAGGCCAAGCCCATCAGAATAACAGCAGATTCATCAGTGGAAACTTCAAAGGCAAAGAAGAGTTGGAATGAAGTTTTTCATGCCCTGAAGGAAAACAATTGTCAACCTAAATTATTATATTCTTCGAAGCTGTCCTTTAATATCAAAGGAGAAAGAAAGATCTTCCATGATAAGAATAAACTAAAGAAATCCGTAATCACCAAGTCAGCATTGCAAAAACTATGCATAGGAATTCTAAACAGAAATGATATTTATTCCCATAAATAATTATGGGAATCCTAAACAAAAACTATGAGACAAGGGGAAAGAATATATATCATTGGGAAAGCAATTAAATGAATGAGAAACAGAAATGACTCAAACACTGAAAAAAGAAACAACAAAATGACAGGAGTTAGTACATACCTTTCAATAATAATTGAATTAAACACAGATTGACAGTTAGATTAAAAAACAAGACCCACCTATGTGCTATCTCCAAGGGCCATTCTTCATCTGCAAAGATATACATAACCAAAAGTGAAAGAATGGAAAGTAAAACTCCAAGCAGTCAAAAGTTAGCAGGAGTAGCTATATTTCTAACCAGCAAAGCTGACTTAAAACAAAATCTGGTCAGGAAAGACAAATAAAGTCACTGCATACAGTTAAGAAGAACAATTCACCAAGAAGAGAATAATGGGAACTATGCATTCACTGAATGTCAGCACATCCAGGTTCATAAAACAAGCCCTACTTGGTATAAAAGAACAGAAAGGCACCAATACAATCACACTGGAGGGCTTCAGTAAATACCCTACTCACACAAGGAGACAGGCAAAGAAACAAGAGTTAAACTACACTATAGATCAAATGGATTTAGCAGCTACCTAGAGAGTGTTTCATCCAACAATAGCAGAACGCACATTCTTTTCAGTAACCCATGACATTTTCTAAAAAGTAGACTAGATTTTCTGCCATCAGGAAATACCAAACAGTCATGATGTGGGGAACTAAAGAGAGAGCAGGTATAAGCAAAGAATCATCACACTTTGGCATTAATAGGCACAATAGCAACAATGGTACTAGCTGCCATTTGTTTATAGAGTACCTACTCTGGGTATGTTTGCAAATGTGAGATATATATATATATATATATATATATATATATATAGTCATGTATGGCTTGGTTTACTTTTTTCTCCTTGCTGGAACAAAATACCTGATGCCCAAAATTAAGAAAGGAAAGGTTTACTTAGCTTACAGTTTTTGGAAGTTTCAGTCCACACTGGTTCCAAGGCAGGGTGGCATGGCTGAAGGGCAGCCATTCATGGCAGAAGAAAACACCAAAGCAACAAGAGCAAAAAGAGGGCAGCATGGAGAAAAGACTTTCTGTGCCTTATATTGTATGTAGGCCACACCCACTTGGGTGTAGCACTCACATCCATAATCTTAGCATTAGACCATGAGTCAATCATAAACTCTAGAAGCCTGCCCCATTGACTGCATGAGGCTTTGGGGAACATCCAGGTACAAACTGTAACAGTATAACTATACTATGTGTGTGTGCATAAGCAGGGCAAGCATGGGTTGTCTTCACAAATGTCCATAACTATGAATAATTTGAATATATTTCTATTAAACATGAATGAATTCTGGTTAGTTGATGAATGTAAAAAGAGAAACTATGAGTATGATGAACTGGAATTCATATATATTATTAGTAGGAGTGTGAATATATATAATTCTTTTAGAAAGCAAATTTGCTTTCTACCTTTTACTCTGTGTGAGTGTGCTACTGAAGATTAAACTCACAATCTTTTTCCTAAGCTACATCCCCAGCACATTTTTAGTTTTTATTTTTTAACAGGCTTTTGTTAAGTTGCTCAGATGCACAGGGCAAGTTTCCCAGTTCAGTCTTCTAGAGTACTGAGATTACAGGCATGCACCACCAAACCTGACTTCTCTTTTATCTTTTAAATTGTGAAAATTTCATAGCTTTTGACTTAGTAGGACTTTCACTTCTTAAGGATCTCATCTAACATAACTAAAAATGCTGGGGGATGGAGGTAGGAAGCCTCAGTACAAAACTTTTACCATAGCATTTAGGGAAAACTGCAAACATCTCAAATGTCCATCTAAAGAAAATTTTTAAATATGTGAACTTGAAAGGCTATTAAGCTACTGTTAAAACTGTGGGAAAAAATTATTATAAAGACAATATCCTAACCTGGAAAAAAATTTAACATATACATGTTCACATGAGTAGTGAAGAAGTATAATATAAAACTTTATGTATATTTACAGTATCATGTCTGTCTTAGTTACTTTTCTTGTTGCTGAGACAAAATACCTAATACCTAGAATTAAAGGAGGAAAGATTTTCTTAGCTCACAGGTTGTAGAGGTTCCAATCCACAATCAGCTGGCTCCTATGCAGGGTATCTCATGGCAGAGGGCAACAGTTCATGACAGTAGCAGACAGCAAATGAAATATGGAATGAAAGCAAGACAAGCCTCTTTCTGTTGCTTATATTTTATGCAGACAACTTGCCCAGCATTGGACCATAAATCAGTCACAAACTCTAGATTCAACTACCTCCAAAAAGCCCACCCACCATGAGTACATGAGGCTTGGGGGGGTGGCTCTCAGGGGAGAGACATCCAGACACAAACCATAACAATGTCCTATAATCGAAAGGTAGAGATTCCCCCTACAGACAAATGGATAAATAAAATGTGGTAGACAACATATTATTCAACCTTAACCATAAAAGGAAATTGTGATACTTGGCTGATACATGGGTTAATCCTGAGGATATAATGCTAAATGAAATATCATTCAGCAACAGACATAACTTTTATAGTTCCCCTTATATAAGGTCCTTAGAGTAGTCAAATTCTTAGAAACTGAAAGGAAAGTGGTAGCGTTAGGGTTTAGGGAAGAGGGAAATGGGGAACAGCTTTTCTAAAGAGTATAAAGTTTCAATTTTATAAAAAGATAAAAAATGTCTGGACATCGGTTGCACAATAATGTCAACTTACTTAACACTATTTAACTATCCACTCAAAAAATGGTTAAAATGATAAATCTTATGTCTATCTTACAATTAAAACTTTTTTAAAAACAGTATTCACACTGTGATTATAGATCTATATCATTTCAATAATAGTGGAAAAATTAAAACTAAAACATCACTGGTAAAAAAGCTATAGCTCCGTCTATATGTAGACAGACTGGTTGATTTTTAGCTGGAACAGCCAAAGATTGAAACCCAAGGCTCTTTACCAGAGGTTCTGTATCTTTGCAGTTTAAATGGCTAGCACTCGGCATCCTGAGATAGACAGCTTTTCCTCCAGGTCAAATGGCATATAACCCAATTACAATTACTTTGGATCGAGATGGACTTGCTGTGCCTGTGACTCAGATCTGCAGGGTGCTTTTGTTTTCACTACTTCCTGCTCCCCCTCTTCAAATATTTAACAATTAGTTCTGACTTCCTCTTATACTTAGCAGATGTCAGTGCTCTAGCCTCAGACTGGAGAGGTTTGAGAGCAAAGCCTTACACTTTGGTTTAGAAGTCACAGCTTCAGAAAAGATGGTGAGAGTATTACTATACACTGCTGCTTTCTATTTTTAGCATTTGGGTCCCTAGGTGTGGAGATGTGTGTCCCAAAGGTAAGGAGTTCCTATGCCTAAGAGAAAAGAAGTGTTGGCTTCAGAGCCAGGAGAATGAAGGGCTTTTAAAAACCATAATCAACATAAATGGAATCTCACAGATCCTATTGTAGGGACACAGGTAGCAAACTCAAGAATATTTAAGGAGGCTGAGGATAAAGAAATTCCACACCCCACACCCAGACAGCATCCCTTCACACCAATCCCCACAAGGAGAGAACACTCCCTGTGAAGATGGCACTTCTGGAAAAGTTTAAATCCAACTCTCTTTTACTACTGTTACTTTGCCTGACCACCACCCCTGATCACCAGGATGTATCATCAACTCTTCAGTTTGAGACTAGTCTGATCTATTTGGGAAATACAGCCCCAGTTACATTTAATGCCTACCCTGAATCTAAGTAGGAGTTGGTTAAGAACAAGCCTAACCAAATCCAGTAGCAGAGATACAATACAGTACTTTAAGATACCTGTGGCATTTTGTTTAGAGTGACAATTACCTACTTCCAGTCTACACACTTCATAACAGGAAAAGGTTTATCATACTCCTTTTTGTGGTCCACACAGCACCTGGTACCTTGCCTACTTGAGGTGCTCAGTAACTGTGTTAGACAGCTTTCTGTTACTATTGCAAAAGATCTGAGATAATCAATTTAAAAGGAAGAAAGGTTTGTTGTGGTGGTTTCAGAGGTTTCAGTCCATGGTCACTTGCCCCTGTGGCTTTGAACCTGTTACAGCACAGTATATCATGGTGGGAGTACATGGTGCAAGAGGTCTGCTCACCTCATGGTGTACAAAGAGAGAGACAGGATGGGGCCAGGACCCTAATGTCCCTTTGAGAGCATGCCTCCAATGACCTAACTTCCTTCTTCTAGTCCCCCTCTTAGAGGATCCACTGCCTCCTAAAGGTGCTACAGGTTGACGCCCAAGCCTTTTACTCATGGGTCTTTGGGAAATACTTGCTAGCCATAGCAATAACCATTTGTGACCACTGTTCTTAAAAATGACACTGAAGAGTCGTTCTTGCTTCTGTGGGTCTCTTATAAGACTGGACATGGTACTAGAATCCCTGCAGTACATGTTCCCTCTCCCAGAGCCTCACTGCTTAGAATGAGGCAAAAAAAATTCCATTTTTCTTTTTGAAGTTCTTGACAGTATGGAAAGGATTCCATAGCAGAACTGAATGTACTGAAACACACCCTAATCCTTGGGTTTTTAGCCTTGGCAATGGCTCCTCATTAATTTTAATCACATGCCAGATGTAGAAAATCTTCCATCCCAAGACCATTGTATTGGACCACAGAACTGGTAAAAATAACCATGACTCCATTAGTGCAGGAAAAGTAATGCCTCTTGGGGACAAAAGTCATGTTTTCTCTGAATAGTCTTCTCTACACACCAGGAAGCCAAAAATGTTATCACAGTTTGGGGCCTGGGTTTGCCATTCTCCAGCTGTGAGACTAAACAAACTACTTGATTTCTGTGTGCCTCGAACTATTATCTTGGAGATTTAACAAGCAAATTAACAATAAGTACTGAGTGTCTTGCATGAAGGAGACACACAATATTGTATCTGAACAGTTTATATATCAGAAAAGTGGCAAGACATTGACTCTGGCCTAATGAACTTAGCTATGTGTTGAGGGAATTTCCCAATGCTAGGCTCCCTAAAATAAATTCCCCTCTGAAATGTAGCATCTATGCTGCTTCAGAATTATTACTTCTTGCTAAACAGGAAAATTTTCACAGATTGCTCAAGACTTACTTGGAACACTCAGTGTTGTTCCTCTGGTCCACATTTCCAAATTCTAAATGAAAGGCCTGTCTTCCTTCTCTTGCTACCCTGAGCCACCTGACCTAAATCAACCCTTGCTGGTCTCTCCCTTTCCAGTTACACTCTCCAGAATCTCACTCCATGCTGTTTTGCACATTATCTCTGTTGAATCCTGTGCGTTAATCTTGTCTCCACAATTTATCCTTTAGCTCCTTAGAAATGATGGGCAGCACAAGAATGTCATCTTTGCTTTAAAGAGGTGACAGAGCTGCAGAGGAGTGGACCTGTGGCTGTTATCCCAGCTCAGTGTAATGGATCTATGTCTCAGAGGAAGAACACGCAGTTCTTGCCAGGTGCTCCAGTGCCCATACTGTGTTAAGTTCATTAGCGATGCTCACTCAATGCGTACTTGCCAATAGCAGGTGCTTTTGCTTCTGTAATGGGATCACAAGAAAGCAAAGCAAAACAAAACAAAACAAAATCTTTCTAGCCATGAGATTTAGATTCTGAGATAGCATAAGCACATTACTGTGACAACTGGTAAAGAGCAAAGATGATACAAATGTCCCTAGAATTTTTCCTGAAAATCCCAAATATTAGTCCAGTTAGTCCATAGTTCATCTTTAACATCACAGATATGGCTTCAGCCTTATGCCAAGTTAGAGTCTGGGTTTTGGGTTTTCATTTCAGAGGGTCAGAGGTTCTTCTTAGAATTAATTTGGCCTTACAAAGGGCCCCTAGATAGGAATGGAGCAGACTGCCAATGTCAATAATTATCCTGCACATATTCAAATTTTTGCAGAGGAGACAGGTAGAACTAGTGACTACAGTCTGAGAAACAGATTACTATCTTATTCTGGAACTTAGAAAAGGACTGCTTGACTTTCCTGAACTTCAGTTTCCTCATGCGTAAACTGGAGAGCTAAGTCTAGTTGATTCCAAAAGCCCATTTGTAGTCTAACAATCATAAACTAGTCTTAGACATGAAACAATGAGCTCTCATCTGTGTTGCCTCTGTTATCTGTTACCGCCCCCTTTGACCTGATTCCTTTCAGGTCTCTGTATCCCAGAACTTTACATCTTCCTGAGCATGCATTTATCATACCACTAGTCATAGAACCTGCTGCCTGTGAAAATCAAAATTGTAACACTTTAAAGAGAAACACCTTCATATTTCTAACTCTACCTCTGTTTAAAAAGTATAGTGGATGACAGATATAAAGAAAATAAATATCCCATAACTCAGAGATAGTCACTGTTAATATATCACATACCTCTACAATATTTTCTGAGTGTATGCATACATGTATCAATAATGCAGATCATTGTGTGTATCAATTCATATAAAACACTGTACTCAATACTACATCAGGAAAACTTTCCCATTCTTAAAAGATTTTCTATGTGTCTGTCTTAGCTATTTTTCTCTTTGTTGAGACAAAGTACCCAACATTCTATTTGGCATACTGGGATTAGGGCAGTGCCAAGCCAATCAGTGGGCTGATTTAATAATCACACACTCTTTAATCCCAGCACCTTAATCCTAGCATTGCACCATGAATCAATCACACTCTAGATCTAGTTACCTATGAAAAATCCCCACCTATGACCACACGAGGCTTTGGGGGGATATCTAAACACAACACAACACTGGATTAGTGTCTGAATAATACTGCATTGAGAATGCACTGCATTGAGCAGTACTTGGTCAGTAAACTTCTACCCATTGGCCTTTTGGTATTTAAGTTTAAACATTTGCATTGATCTCTTCTTAAGTAGCCCTAGTTCTGATCATAGGGGGCCCTCTGCTGTTCCCTCTCTTCTTCACAACCCATTTGTGACCCTAGTGACAATGAAAGAAATGTGGCATATGAAATAGAACCATATATCTCAGTCCTCAGCAAAAAAGCTGTTTCCAGCCTGTGAATCTCACTGTGCATCTCTGAGGGTCAGAATTTTAAAATAGCCAATGTAACAACAAATGAAAATTTAAAATTAGTTGCTTCTCCCACCTTATGCAGAAAATTTTACATAATTTTAAATTAGCTTACTGCTTCTTAATGGAAATGTATAGGGCTATTTATTTAATCTGCTGTGGTTTATCTTAACAACATTTTCCTTGATCAGGCTTTTCCAGCAAATGAGGACAGATACACATTATATGGAGAAAATTAGGTCACTAGCATGGGCTTTCCTGCCCTTCCCTCCCCTATTTTTCTTCCTCAATAAGTATTTGTAATAAAAAAATAAGAACTTGCATTTGTGTCTGTGTTTTCCGTAAGCCTTCTTTTAAATCCTTGAGAATTATGCATCACATGACATTTTCCCTCCTTACAGATGGACATTCAGGAATTGAGGATTGCCTCAAGGTCACACCGTATGTTAAGACGAAGTCAACATTAAAACCAGGGTGATGAGTCAGAGTCTTATGTTCTGACTATGTCCCTTGCTACTGGGGCCAGCTATCTTTGCAGTCTTTGGGCGTAAAGTATGGATAGGATTTCAACAAATAAGAGGAGGGCAATAACCATTTTCAGTCTCAGTAGGGTGACTGTCCCTTAGATAAACCTCTCCCTATAAAACAATAAGGTTGATGGACAAGTGTTCATTCTTTTGGGGGGGGTATTCTTTTTGTTGTCTTTGTTTGTTTGTTTGTTTTTGTTTTTTGGTCTTTTTGAGACAAGGTTTCACTATGCAGTTCAGGCTGGCCTTGAATTTGCAGCAACCCTCCTGCCTCAGCCTCTGGAGTGCTGGGATTACAGGTGTGAGCCACCACACCCAGGCTCAAGGGCTCATTCTTAAGAAAGGAGCCACATATTTTCATTCCTCTGGTAGAGACTTATTATGTCCAAGTTACCTTCTCTTTTTTGGTACCAGGGATTGAAATCATGACCTCACATTTGCCAAGCAGACACTTACATCGCTGAGCCCCCAAGTAACCTTCTTGGTAGTTAAGATAAAAGACAAAAACTTTTAAATTATAGTACCTGCTTCGTAAAAACTAGCTATATGGTATTATGCTCTCAGGGAAGACCTGACATGTGGTAATTAATGCATAAATGTTTTGTTAATCAAAGAAGTATGTAAAGATAATGATGGTTCAGAAATATCTAGCCCTTACTATTGCTAAAACTTTTTGTCCCTGTTTTTTTTTGTTTGTTTGTTTGTTTTTTCTTTATTGGTACCTGGGATCAAACTCATGACCTCAGGCTTACCAGGGCAAGCCTTTAGATCGCTAAGCTAAATCCCAGACCTGTGTCCCTGTTTTAATACTTGCAACAATTTTGTGGAGAAGATATAACTATCCTCATTTTATAAATGAGAACTACAGAGGGTAAATCTTTGTTCAAGGTCATACAATGAACAAAATAAGGATTTAAACTAAGTCTTTCTGGTTCCAGATAGCTTCCTCTTAACCATAACACTGCTATCTCCTGTCCCTGAGTGACCATGCTAATGCCTCTCTGAGTATACATGACTAACAAACTGCTCTTTTCAATACCATACTAATTATATTCTTCCCTATAAAGTATGAAAAATGAGCATTCCTGTTTCCTTATACTCTTGCCAACTTTGGACACTAGGTAAATCAAAATTGTAGTCCCAGCACTAAGGCAGGAGGCTCATGAGGTTAAACCTTAGTATGGGCAATCTAGCAAGACTTTGTCTCAAAATAAAAGTTAAAAAGAGCAGGGGATATAGCTCAGTGTAAAGGGCTTGAGCTCAGGCCTTGGGTTCAACTTCCAGTGCAGGGCTGGGGTGAGCGTGGGCTTTGGTTTGTCTCTATTATTCCACATTAACTTGTTGGTAAGTCGCAAATCTTATCTCAGTTCAGCCCAGACACCTTCTTGGAAATTTAACAGATCCAGAGAACAGAATAGTTTTTCTTCTCTTCCCCCAACACCAGCAAAGTTTCGCCTTCCTTTCTCTTCCGTCAAGACCACCCCAATCAGTCCAGAGACTCCACCTAGCCTGGGCTGTCATCTTCCACAGTCAGCTCCGCACGCTGTGTTAGTCACTCTGTGGGTAGCTTTCAAATCCATTCCTATTTTTCCCCTGGCTACCTACACCTTAAAACAAGCCAAGAGGTTTGCATAATGGACACATGAGTGCATGAACTGGGTATCAAGGCTGTCAAGTCAGGTGATGGTTTTATATTTCCTGTGATTTTCAAGGTGGTTTCCTTAGGTTGAATCTTCTCCATTCAGTCCAATGAAAGGCTGCTCTACAATGGACATCAGCTAACCTTTTCTTCTAAGTGTCTGCCCATCTCTTCTGTACCTCTCTAGTCGAAAGCGCCTCTTTCCTCGCTTATTCGTCTTCTCAACCCAGCCCTGGCCTGCGCCCCTCTTTCGCTTCCCTTTTCCCTCCTCCCGGCCCGCGCCCGCCCTCCCAGCACGCTGGTCAGCTCCTCTCGCCTGAGCGCTAAGCTCCGCCCCCGCAGAGCCCAAATCACGAGGCGGGGGGCGGTGAGTCGCGAAAGGGGCGTGGCCAGGCCTAGGATCCACAACGCGCATGGGCGGAGCCAGGTGCGCGGGCCGCCTTGGTATATCTGCGCCTGCGCGGCGCTCCTGCGGGGCCAGTCGGGACGGAGGAGACAAGATGGCGCTGCGGGCTATGCGGGGGATGGTGAACGGGGCCGCACCCGAGCTGCCCGTGCCCACCAGTGGGCCAGTGGCGGGAGCTCGGGAGCAGGCACTGGCAGTCAGCAGGAACTACCTCTCCCAGCCTCGGCTCAGTGAGTATCACGAAGCAAGACGTACCCCGTCTTTGCCTCTTGGTCTAGCCTTTGGTCCCACTCACCTGTTTAGCCAGCGAGAAAGCTGTGGGGTTTATTTTTCCCTACTGTGTTCCCACACCCACCCCACCCCGAACCCAGAAATGTCTCTCAGGAGATTTGCTTGTTGCGTTTCCGTGACACAGATGAGCGGAGGGCCAGAGCTCCGACGGGGAACTTTGCTGGGGTCTGTGGGCTCCGGGCTGCGGCCCCGTCTTCTCCAACTTCCCTGGGCTGGAGCAATCTCAGGCACTTGCCTGTCGCACAGGGTCACTTCCTGTCACTCGGACCTTAATCTTCTGACCTCGTTTGAATGCCTTGAAGTCCGGCTGACTCTGTGCTTGCCGTTCGCTGTTCCTATCCCCTCCGGCTGCTGAGGCCCCGGGGGTGGGGGCGGAGAGCCCCTGCCCAGCGCGGACCTTCGGTGACCTCGCTGACGCGGGCGGACCTCTCGTGGATGGAGGTCAAGCCCATGCTGTAGGAAGATGGGGCTTGTTGGGCGTAGGGGCTGCTTCACAGGACACATGGTTATCAGAGAACCTTAGAGCTGAAAAGTACCCTGCGAGTCATCCAGTCCAGCCCTCTCATTTTACAAGTGAGAAGCCCGAAAGGTTCTGGGAAGGCTAGGACTCACAGGCTTCAGATATCTAATTATTGGCAGAACAGGAACTAAAAATCCTGATTTCTTAATTCTCCCCAGGCATTTTTTTTTTTCACCATTGCTTCATTTACTGACCAGCTAACCGGTCTGAGTTGCGAGTAAGTTTCTTTGGGAAAGGGAAGCAGCTTTGCCCATCTCATACATACATAGGCTTGTTTGGGTGTTATGATTATGAAAGGACACAATAATAAACTGCCTTGTTTAAGTAGACAGTTCAGCAGTTCCAAAAGAATTGGTGCTTTCTCACTAAAGATTACAGTTGGGCAGCATCATATCTTTTCACAGCTTCCTCAAGGACTGGGGTTGAGCTCTGGAAATAAATGTGTCTCTAAACTTGCAAAGTGCCTCCTGTTTCCCCAGGTAATGAGACAGCATTTGCACTAGTTAATTGCCAGCCTGCCTGTTTGTGGGTGGCTCCTTGGTTAAAAAGAATCTCACATGAAAGGTTTTAGTGGGGCAGTCTAGAGCCTGACTAATCCCATCCTGATCTGTCAACTGGGTCATGTGACAGCACTGCAGTGTGAGGAAGAAGGAAAACACACTCAGTGGAGATTGCTGAGATGCACCTTTTACATCAGAAATTGCTAGACCTAGATAATGCCTGGTCAGGAGGGGGATTATTGTGAGCTGGAGTAAATGTTTAGCAGATTGACAGATACCACGCTGGTATATAACTCTTGGCAGTACATTTATTCCTAAGAATTACACATTTCTCTTTGCATGTGTATGCTTTGCTTTGGACTGAAGAGTTACATGGCCTATGTGATGCATAGGCTAACAACTAACCACATTTAAATATCGTCTTTTTCCTATTTTGCTACTTTTTTTGGCTCTGTTTAACAATATTTGTTTGTTTGTTTTGTTCTGAGACAGGGTCTCACTATGCAGCTCAAGCTGCCTTGAGCTCACTCTGTAGCCCTGGCTGGTCTCGAACTCACAAGGTCTCGAGCTCCTGCTTCAGCCTCCTGACTGCTGATTACAGGCATGTGCCACCACTCCTGGCTATGTGTTTAACAGTTTTAAGTGCTTCTGAGCTGGGCATGGTGGCACATCCCTGTTGTAATCCCTGCACTCAGGAAGCTGAGACAGGAGAATCTTCCGAGTTCAAAGCCAGCCTGAACTACATAGTGAGACCCTGTCTCAAAAACCAAAAAAATTAAATACTTCTAAGTAAATATTAACACTTAATTTTTGTAATTAGAGATTGATAACACCATCTAAGTTTAAGTAATTACAGTTATTTAATGTGTGGCTTTGAGTGAAGTAATATTGGCAGCTCCTCTGTACAAATTAGATGCTGTTTAAAAACAACTTCATGATTACACTGCTGTTGAAATGAAAAGAAAAATACCCAGCTTGAATTTAGTCATCTTGAACACTAGTTGAATGTCTAAAATCACAGGGGAAAAAAAAACCTGCTTTCTTTTTAAACCTTGACCAAGGTTTGGAAAAAACAGAGCTTTGGAGTGCTAAATATTTCAAATTCAGTGACCACCATTGTTCTTGAGACCTCCAATCAATGGTGGTGAACCTGTGACACATGTGCCGCAGGCAGCTGTTTGTATCCCTGAAAGCTCTAATAGGTTTGCCCCCACTGTTATAGATCAGCGGGTCTTCAGCATCTTACATCATGAAGGAGGAGTCCTAAGAAGTCAGTGAGGCATTTTTTGCTGGCCGCCGCTCAGGCCTAGTTCTCCACTTTTCTTGTGCAACAGAAGATGACTGCTCTGAGTTTTTGTTTTGTTCATAAGGCAGAGCTTCCAGGACTGGGGCTCTTTTTATGCAATGGCTGTCAAATTTTTTTCTCTGAATGTCTCAACCACTAAGGGCGGTTAATAGCATTGAACAATCTCTTCTCCTGCAGAAGGTAGAGGGTGTGATACGAAAAAAATATGTACCCTGTAAAACCTTTGCAGGTTTTGGGGGTTTTAAAAAAATGTTACTCCACAAGTATTGATTGCCTGCTGTAGTTCAGAGCTGAAGAAGGGACCTTTGGTTGTAAAATGTGTAGAGTATGTATTGTAAGTTTGTATTTACTATGTTGTCAGCATTCTAATATCCTCACAATGCCTGCCTGTCCTTTTGAGATGTTTTCAAGTGAAGAATGATTTTGATAAATAGTTTGTGAATGGGTTTTGGCTTTTTAAGAGCAACTTACTGTCTTCCATAGTGAAACTTCACACTGTTACTTCTGCTTGGACTGCAGGTAAGCAGGGCTGGATGAATATTGTGGATGGATAAAAAGTATCATTTGATACCATTCTTTGCTGCTAACAGTTCTTTGCACATAGTTTCATTACCGTGGAAAGAGCTGTGATTTGTATTTAAAATGTCTCCTAGTATGTATTTGTAGGCTAAGTGCTGGAACTGTATCACCTTCATCATTTTAAATTATACTGAGGACTAACATCTATCAGCTTTGCTTACCTTGCAAATTTTGTGAAGCTAAACTGTGAAAATGCTCTAAAACCATGGTACAAATATAAAGCTTGGTAGTATTTTTACTGTTTGAGTTCTGAGATTTATTAGCTTCATTTTATAAGTCAGTTTAATTTATGCTGAGGATGTTTCTCTTCCAATTTGTACACAAGTAGTTTTTTCATGATTTTCAATGACAGAAAACTGCTGCGGCATCTCTCATCAGACACTCCATTCTCTGTAGACTCCCAGTGGCTGTGACTCCCCAGGAAAAAGATTGTTTTGCAATATTCACAAAATGTGGACACAAGGGCAATATGGGTTGGTCAATTAAATAGTAAATACTGTATCTATTTTTCATAGCTAAAATTACAAAGTCATGAAATTATTTTGGGTCTTGTTGCTCCATAATTCTTGCAAGGAAGTCCTAAAATGTACCATATCACCAAAAAAAAAAGGAAAAGAAAACATCCACTACTATCACATCGCTAGTTCAGATTCAGAATTCGTCTGCAGTATTAAAGAACAAGTGACTGGAGCCAGACTACATGTTCATATTCTCGGACAAATAAATTTCTCTGAGAATAATTAATCTTTGGAAACTTTAAATAATAACTCATTTATTGGTATGTGTCTTAGTTACTTTTTGCTCCTTGCTGGAACAAAATACCTGACACCCAGGGTTAAAGGAGGAGTGATTTATTTAGCTCACAGTTTGTAGAGGTTTTGGTCCAAATCAACTGACTCTCAGGCATGGTAACACATGGCAGCGGGACAGCTATTCATGGAGGCAGAGAATAACAAAAGCAACAAGAGAGGCGAGGAAGAGCAAGCCTCTTTCCTTCCCTTATAGTGTGTATGCAAGACTACCCACCCTAGGACAGGTGGAGCACTCACTCCCAGAATTGCAGCATTGGACTGTGAGTCAATCACAAACTCAGATTCAGCCACCTCCAAAAAGCCCCCCATGACCGCATGAGGCTTTGGGGGACATCCAGACACAAACCATAACCGTATGTTATGGAGATTAAGTGAGAATTCTAACAAGCATTTATTAGATGTCTTGGTGGTACTGGTGTCCATCAGTGAATTTAAGAGATTCACTTACTGACTTTAAAGGATATGTATTCCTTGTTGCATATTTAGAGAAGACTTGGTGAAGTAGAATCTTATCTTTGAGAAGTAGTGGAAGTCAGTTCCACTCATTGTTTCCAGGAAAAGCCATGACTAATGTTTCTTTTACTTGGTCATGCTTTTTGCTTGTGACTGGCAAAACTGTAGTGTAGAATTAGCTTGAATTCTAAACCTGCAGTTCTGAAGCACAGTTGTAAATTAGAATTTCAAAGGAGATACTGTCTTTTTGCAAAAGTAGAACATTTGAAGAATTTGAAGGCTTTTAATGATGCTGCATTTTATTCAAGACAGAGTTTCTTTTTTTCAGGCATGGGGGGGGTCTTTTGAGGCAGGGTCTCCCTATGCCGTTCAGGCTGACCTTGAGCTCACTTTGTAGCCCAGGCTGGTCTGGAACTTGCAATGATCCTCCTGCCTCAGCCTCCTGAGTGCTGGGATTACAAGCATACACCATCAGGCCCAGTAAGGTAGAGTTTCTTATAAATTTGAAAACTATAGATTTCCTTCCCTACAAATTAATTCAGGGTTTGAAAAATCTTACATTTCTGTGTTTGTGAAAACTGAATTTTTCAGAAAATATGTTTCACAATGAGGCATGGCAGTGCACATCTGCAATCCAGCTATGCAGGAGACTGAGGCAGGAAGATTGTAAGTTTGAGGCCAGCCTGGGAACAAGACATTGAGCTCAGTCCCTCGAAACAGCAAAGAAAGAGGAAGATGAGGCCAGTGATAACAACAGAATGTTCTGAGTCTTATAAAATGAGAATCATGAACAAACATTTTAAATGATGGAAGTATAGTTTTTTTTTAAGTAGATTATTTTAAAAATAATGGGGAGCAGTGTCTCAAAAGTGGAAGAACACGCAGTAAACGTAATCTGTATTCTTAAGGAGAATATTGGTCCTTTTACATTACCATCCAAAGGTAAGGTAGCTTACTTTTTCAGCTGGTGTTCTCCTTTTATCTAAACTTTATAAACCATCTTGGGGGCCTCTGTTGAGTCCATCAGAGTGACTGACACTTTCCGCACATTGTAACTATCCAGATGTAAAAGTGCCATCAGTGTGAAGGGTGGCGCTCCTTGCCTGCCCTGTCCCGGTGTTTGCGCCAGGGCACTTGCTCCATCCTCAGGCCAAGGGAATTGTGCTTTTAAATTCCACAACCCTTTGAGCAGACAGTCTGATTATTAAATGGCTTCCTCATTCTTAGCAGTTTGTGTATTTGTGCCAGCAAACTGTCCAAGCTCAATAGAAGACCTCAAAAAGCAAGCAAATGAAAAACTCCTAAAATTCCTTATTGGTTAACAGCTGCATAGAAATTATTTCAGGCTTTGTAGTACATTTTCTTCAAATATTATTTTTTTAAGGTGTTCTGGTTATGGAATTTTGTGAGTTCTAAAGTTGTCTGTTAGAATTGTTCTTTCTTAATAATTCTGTATTTCTTAATGCCTAATCACCGTTGCTCAGGCCAGGAAGAATGGCTGCCTCTTCCTAATTCGGGGATTTGGGTCATACCTTATAAAATAAACAAGCAGGATATGTCTGTGGCATGCTGTGCAGTGGTTAGCAGTGGACTCTTCAACCCTGCAGTAACATTTGCCATTGGATACCCACCCGCCTGCTTTTTCTTCTTAAAGAACATTTTTCTTACCTTTTTAAAAATTTTTTAAAAATTTGTCTTATCTTAATTAACCCCTGGCTTTTTTCTTCCATTTCCTACAATCCTTCACAAGTTTTTATGACTATTTAATCATGTTTTACCTTGCAGCCTACATTTTCTCGTATTTTCATTGTAAGTTTTGTCACTGTGCTCAAAGCATTAAGATTCCCTTTCCCTTCCTCATCTTCCTCATCTTCTTACCTGAACGCCACCTCTACTGTAAAGATTTCCCTTTCTCTGTGTCCTCTTTGCTGTGCTCACAGGAATCCTCTCTGTTCGTACCTCATCTCCCTCTCCATGAGAGCAGAACTTGTGAAGGGCAGTCTCTGAGCCTTTTATTTTCTGATGACTTAGAGCAGTGGCTTGCTTACAGTAAGATTCAAAATGAGAAGTTCTAAAGACATGTTTTACAAATTCATTGAAAATGTGCGTAGCTATCAGTGTTCCTTATTTGCACAGGTGTGATAGAGGCTTTTTGGAAATACCATACATAAGCTCTGGGCTCCTTGACTAAATGTGACTTTTCTGTGTGTGTGTGTGTGTGTTTTTTTTTTCCAGCATATAAGACAGTGTCCGGAGTCAATGGTCCCCTCGTGATCTTGGATCATGTGAAGGTAATACCACCCTGTCACGGTCTATTTATTAGTTAAAAGCCTGGTATTAAGGCCTCTCCACTATGCTATAAACTTTTTGTAACAGTCTTTAAACCTTTGTTTAAAAGGTTATGTGGCTTGAACGTCAGTGCTGTCTATACAGGAAGCAAAAGTTTGTGATTAAAAAGTCAAAAGACAGGATTACAGTACCTGATCTAGTATAGATTCTGCTGTGGCTTGGAGCTCCGTGTCTGCAAAATCGGAGAGAAAAAAATCCTGCTTATCAGCTTTTCAAGGAAAACAGGAATAATAGCTACATGTGTATTTTATAACCTTCAGTATACTACATAGATAAATGGTATTTTATATGTCTTGTCATAGACTGCCATGTGTTATTTTTAATAATATTTGTATTCTCTTTTCTACTAAAGTTTAATATCTTAAGTAAACGTTGTTACTTTCCTTAGAGAATCTGGTATTAATATTCAAGTAATAAATATACAAGAACCAGTTGTCTCAGTAATGACTAAAACCCCAAGGCATAGATTACACTTACTCAATTTGTTGTAAGGGTCATGACACATTTTTTTTCAACTCTATTTTAAAGAGAAAATTTTTTTCAAAACACAATAATTAGGGGGTAACAGTGGTATATACATTGCATATTGTTATCTTCAAATCAGTTACTCAGAATGCAAGCTATCTGCATTTAATTGGCTGAACAATACTAGTGCAAACCTTTTGTCTTCAATGAACTTGGAAAAATCAGTGGTATAACTGTCTTAACTATCATATATATGTGTGTGTGTGTGTATATATACCTACACACACACACACACAGTTGTTTCAGCTTCTCACACTAGTAAGACAATCTGATGTTTACACATGCGTGTCTGATTTATTTTACTTAATGAGTATGGTCTCAAGTTGCATCTATTTATCTATAAAAGTCTCAGGTTTATCCTTTATGGTTCAGTAGTATTCCATTGTATAAAAATGCCATATCTTTATTATCTATTCATCATTTGATGGGCATTTAGGCTGTTTTCAAGATCTGGCTATTACAAATTGTGCTGCTATAAACATGGGTGCACGTATATCACTGTGGTATCATGTTTTTAATTCTTCTAGGAAGATACCCAGAAGGGAAATAGCTAGGTCAGATGAGACCTCCAGTCCTAGTTTTTTGAGGAATCTCCACACTGATATCCACAGTGGTTGTGCCAGTCTACACCCCCACCAAATCCCCTCCAGCATTTGTTATTGGTTGTTTTCTTGATAGTAGCCATTCTTTCTGGGGTGAGATGGAATCTCAATGTTTTTTTAATTTGCAACTCTTGAATGACCAGTGATGTTGAACAATTTTTCATATATTTATATGCTATATTTATTGATCTGAGAAGTGTGTATTCATCTCAGCTGCCTGTTTTGGGGTCTTTAAATCTGGGAGGATGGATTTTTTTTTTTTTTTAGTTCTTCATATGTTCTCAATAGTAATCCTTTGTCTGAGGAACAGCTGGCAAACATTTTCTCCCACATTGTTGGTTGTCTTTTCACTCTGTTGGTGGTTTCTCTTGCTGTGCGAAAGCTTTTCAATAAGATGAGATCCCAATTGTTGATTCTTTGTGATAGTTCCTGTGCAATCAGGGTTTTGTTCATAAAGTCTTTGCCTACACCAATCATGATGCATTTTTAAAGTTATATATAAAAAATTACCAAAAAAATTAATTACAAACAATTGCTCTTATCTTAGAAAGCAAGGCATGGAATGTAGTTTATAGTTAGACTCCCTGGCCAAGCTTCCTGCCTGAGCTGTACTGGCAGAGTATCCTCAGAGAATGTCGTTCATGTAACATGCTTTCTAGAATAGCAACTCTACATTGGTTGTTACTGGGCTGCATCGGGGAGAAGCACAGTGACTAGTTTGCTGACAGAGGATAATGATGCTGGGTATGGTTGGCACATGACCACTCTGCCCTACCCCACCCTCCAAAATCAAGTTTAAAGGGCAAAGTGCCCAGCAAGTTTGCCTCCTGCCCATGGTTTCATACTGCCTGCAGATCCAGCAGAGCCTCAGTGTGTCACATGCAGGTTGTACAAAATTGGAACCTACGCTTTTTTAAAAGGAAAATATTAGGAAGCTTAAAAGTGTTTCTTTATCCGTCACCCCCCCCACCCCACCCCCCGTATTCTTTGCTAAATAATTTTGGCTTTCTTTTGGATACAGGGTCTCACTAAGTTGGCCATGCTGGGCTTGAGTTCACCATCCTTCATCTTCAGTCCCCTAAGTTGTCGAGTTTACATGCAGAGCAGCTTAGCCCATATTTTTTAAATATGGAATAGTGAGTCTTAATGAGAAACAGCTCACCAGATACTTAGGTTTCAGTTTTGTTAAGCTCAGAGCTCAGCACAGAAAATACAGTGGTGAACACAGTGGGCCCTCCCTCACTGAAGCGCATAGCGTCGTAGAGGAGAAATGATACCAATACAGAAGGGTGTAACAGTGCTATAAGGGGTGAGTTAGGATGCTGCAAGAGACAGAAACTGCAGAGACTTGGAAAACATTTCTGAGTTTTTTAATAGGGGAAAAGGGTACATTACATAAGATTGAATCCAGGGCTTCAAGTATGCTAGGCAAGCACTCTTACCTCTGAGCTGCAAATACTCTAGCCCTTTTTATTTCTTGAGGTAGAAACCCACTAAATTCCCTAAGCTGGCCTTGAATTTGGTAATCCTCCTGCTTCAGCATCCCAAGCAGCTGAGATTGTAGGCTTATAACACCATAACTGTTTAGAGAAGTAATTTTAAGAGAGTGAAACAGTTTTATTGAACACACTTTGTGGTATAGCTCTAGGTGGGAAAAGGCTGATGAATAAATTTTATCTTAATTGACAGGTGGGGTGTATACCTGTAATCTCAGCACTCAGGAGGCTGAAGCAAGAGGACCTCCATGACATTGGGGCCACCCTGGGCTATTTAGTGATTTCAAGGCCAGTCTAAACTGCATATGAGACACTGCCTTACTGTCTCAGAAAACACACACAACAACAACAAAAACAAAACCACCTACAACAGACAACATACGAAAGAAACTGCAGAAACATTCTCATTTAAATCCATTAAAAAGTTTTGTTTCCTTTATCCTGCTATTGTCAGTATTTCACTTGTGATACCCAGTGTGTGGGTTTTTTCTGCACAGTAGTTCGGTTTTTCAGCACACAGTTTACTGGGTGCTCCTTGGTTTGACTCAACTCTCATTAACTACAGACCCCTCAACGTAAGGGTTTGTTCCTATCGTTGCCTATCCCTTCAGGTCACCAGTCTCTACGTTATCCACAGCTACTATCTGACATGGCTGTTGAGGGTTTTCTTCTCATTTTGCACAATTTACTAGAGTAGCTTACCAAACCCAAGAAAACAGTTTATTTCCTGATTTTTGCAAAGAGTATCTAAAGGATACAAATAGACATCCAGATGAAGGGATATGTAGGGTGAGTCCTGAAGGGCCCTCTGTACAGGAACTTCTGCGCCCACAGAACTGCTATGTGCCACCCTTCCAGCCTCTCAGCACATGGACACATTCTTGTTTACCACCTCCAAAGCTCTCTGAAGCCCTTTAGTTAGGATTTTTATCAAGACTTCATTACATAGGTATTATCGGTCAAATCCTGACCAGTAGTGACTGAGTCACATTGTTGTCTCTCTCCTCTCCTCAGACAGATGATAGGGTGACAGTTCCAACCCCTCTAATCAGGAGCTGATTAACCAGGCCTTGGCAGCCAGTGCCTCCACTCTCCCAGTATACTTCAGGGCTTTCCAAATGTCATTGAGGTACGCAGGTGCAATTGAAAAGGATTTGTTATGAATTATATAAGATGCTCCTTTTACCTTTGTTATTCCTATCACTTAGGCAATCACAGGAACTGTGGTCTAAGGACAGATACACCTTTATATATAATAACGTCATATTCAGGAACAAAATGAGAATACCTATTGTCACTAACACTGTTATCTTTGTCCTTTATCAGTGCTGCAGGAAAAAAACTAGAGTAGAAGGGGGTTAGGAATGGAACAAGTGTCATTCATTGTTGATGTGATTAAGTTTGTCATTGAATGGCTTGGGTTTGGCAAAGTGTTAGAAACAGTGGTGGGGAAGAAAGTGCTAGGTACAGGAGCAGTTTGCATAATCAGTAGTAGTCTCTGTGCCTGAAGTGACTATAGAAAATGTCAAACTTTATTAAAAGATCATAAAGGAACACCCAGAATTAGTTGAGAGTCCACTTACTTTGAATGATCACATTTATTTTGAGTGAATGAATGGATTCAAAATAGTCAAGGTATTGATTCTCCTCATGTTGCACAATAGGAGGTAATCATGGAGATTCTGTGCAGAAATAAACACTTCAGTAAGCAAAGTTAACATCCCTAAAATGAACACTTGGTAAATCCATCATTACGAGACTGTAAAAAACACTTGTACTGCTAGGCATGGTGGCACATACCTGTAATCCCAGTGCTTGGGAGGCTGAGGTAGGAGGATCCCTGTGAGTGTGAGGGTAGGCTATATAGAGCATTTAAGGCCTGTCTGCATTAAAAAAATAAAAATCACTTGTGCTTGTCAGAATATTGTTGGGAGAATTCATTTCCCATATGAAAAATAAAAATGAGAAAAATAAAATTAGGTGCCAAAGATAAAAGCTTAAAATAAGGCTTAAAATAAAGCATAAGTCTATTAAAAGATAACATCTGTCTTGGTTGTTTTTCTTTGGTTGCTGAAACAAAATACCCAACACCCAAAGTTAAAGGAGAAAGGGTATATTTGGCTCACAGTTTGTGGAGGTTTCATTGTATAATCAGTTGGCTCCAAGGCAGGGAGATGTGGCAGAAGAGCAGCAGTTCATGGTGGTGGCAGATACCAGAAGCAACAAGAGCAAAAGGGAGGAGTGCACAGAGAAGACTCTGTCTCTTATACTGTAAGCAGGCCACCCACTTCAGGGTAGGTGTAGCACTCACAGCCATAATCTCAGCACTAGAGTGAGTCACAAATTCTAGAAACCTGCCCCTATGATGGCATGAAGATTTAGGGGGATATCTGGCATTTTTATACCATTCTGTAGTGAGAACTTGAGAGCATGCTCACAGAGGAAAAACAATAAATGGAATTACCATGCATATCTTTCTAAGTTTTGAAGTACCTTGTGCTGCGTTCATAGTACATGTATTAGTAGTGTGTATAGGAGGGATTTCTCCTGGCATAAACCTGCTTATGTTAGTAGGGTCACACACACAACGTACTGTGGTAGAGTTGGCCTACAGAGCAACTTGGGGAGCTGTTCAACTGTTGCTTACTGATCCTTTGTTTTTATCCTGATTAGTTTCCCAGATACTCTGAGATTGTCCACTTGACATTACCAGATGGCACAAAGAGAAGTGGGCAGGTTCTGGAAGTCAGTGGTTCCAAAGCAGTGGTTCAGGTAAGCGTCAGTTTTCCACACTGGCCTGTTGGGCTGTCTCCTAATTGAAAACACTTAAGAGCACTACTTTTTAGTTTTTTCTAATTATTACTTTAGCAATTGATTATTGGCTGCAGGGGGAAAATACTGTTTTAAGTAGATAAAATGAAATCACATCACAAGAGGAGAGAGAATTCATTAATTATGGAATGAAACCAAAACAGTAGTGGAGTTGGTTGTCTCTTTAAATTGTCCCTCATGGCTCCTACTTCTAGTTATGGGAAAAGAGGTTTTCTCAAATAACATGAAGGGCCAGGCGGTAACATTTTTAAGCAAATGCTCCTCTTGTAAATTGCTTTTAGACTTCTGGTTTATTTTCTCTTTTGATAGGTATTTGAGGGGACTTCCGGCATAGATGCAAAGAAAACATCCTGCGAGTTCACTGGAGATATTCTCCGAACACCAGTGTCTGAAGATATGCTTGGTAAGTTGACGTTATTATCAATTCTAAGCTGAGATCTTTTGCCCTTGAAACGTGTTTCCATAGACTCCAGGCTCTGTTGCGTACCACCTTGTCACTGTTTTGCAGGTCGAGTGTTTAATGGATCGGGAAAGCCCATTGACAGAGGGCCTGCTGTGCTGGCTGAAGACTTCCTCGACATCATGGGTAGGAGCAGCGAATTAGATTTCTGCGCCTAGAGGGAAATGTCCTCACTTGTACATTTGCCAGACAGACTGGTTTTTAGGGCGTCATTCTTAAGTATAACCAGTATTCTCTGTAGGTTATAAATTATGCAGTTATTTTATTACTCAATAATTTTTGCCTAGAAATTATCTTAAAATTTGGGGTAATGTCTTAAGATACTATAAAGCACTACTAGAGTAAATTAGAATGTTTAAGGTTAAATTATGGCTCTGAAATTAGGATTTGTCTTTTATTTGATGTACCTTTTGTTTCATTTTAGGGACTTAAGTTCTGTTACATTGTATTTTGAGTCTGTGAAGGATCCAGGGGGAAATTTTTCAAGTTTCAAATTTAAAAAAAATAACTGATGTTTGTTTTTTAAGTGTAAAGAGAAATCCTTCATGTAGTTTGCTTCTTCAAATGCTTTTTTCTTTTAACTTGATTTGATTTCTACTTCATGAATAATGTGCAGACATAGTAAAGATTCCCTTTTGGAAATGCATTAGGCCAACCTATCAATCCTCAGTGTCGAATCTACCCAGAGGAAATGATTCAGACGGGCATTTCTGCCATTGATGGCATGAACAGTATTGCTCGGGGCCAGAAAATTCCAATCTTCTCCGCCGCGGGGTTACCACATAATGAGGTGAGAACTAAAGTCTGTTTGGTATGAACTCTGAATGCATCACTGTTAACTAGAAAGGAAATAAATATTGTTTGTATAACCCAGTGACATTGAGTCTTATCCATATGTTTCTGTGTTCTTACTTACATTTCTGTATCTTAGCAAAAATGCAACATACATAGTTTTGTTTATTATGTCCTCGGATACATCTGTTTCATTAATAATTACAGTTTTAAAGGTTTAAGATAAAAGTTACTTTGTTCTAGAAATGTTATCTCAGATATCGACTCAGTTCTTTTAATCCTCTTCAGATTGCAGCTCAAATCTGTCGCCAGGCTGGTTTGGTAAAGAAATCCAAAGATGTAGTGGATTACTGTGAGGAGAATTTTGCAATTGTATTTGCTGCTATGGGTGTAAGTATAGAGTTCTTCTGATTTAGTATGACACATAGAATTAATGGCTTATGTTATTACTGCAGCGTAGTAAGCTACACATACATTATTAATTGACTTAATCTCTAAGGAAGTCGCAGCTTTGCGTTTTGACCAAACAAAGGATTAACATTTAGCATTGTCTTCTAGATTGATAATATTCATTGTGCCAAAGCAGGCTTTTTACTGTTAGTCTGGCTTTTGTGAAAAATTTTGGAATACTAGAAATTTTTTTTTAAGAAAGGAACAATTGGACCCAGAGTTGAACCTTGGTTCCCCTGCACTGATGAAGTTGTTGCTATTTAGGTGAACATGGAGACTGCCCGGTTCTTCAAATCTGACTTTGAAGAAAATGGTTCAATGGACAATGTCTGCCTCTTTTTGAACTTGGCTAATGACCCAACGTAAGTAAAGAGAACTGTTTCTGTTCACTCAGGCCAAGGGTCAAAAGCATTACCTGAGACCAGGGGAAACCATGTGTAATATGATAATGAAAGCCTGTGGACTTACACATGGTGTAAACCTATATTTAAATTTCAGCCCTGATTCTTGATAATTACTTGGCTTTAGGCAGATTAGACACTGAAGCTTATAAAATGTATTAAATAATACTTGTCTCACAAGGTTATTTTGAATGGTAAATGGGATCTCATGAACACATACATACTGTGTATGATTATACATTTCCACATAACTAATATTCAGTAAATGACTTTCTCTTTATCTGAGCAGTCTGACTTTCTTTACTCCCTTTTTTCCTTAGCACCATCTCTCAGTTTTGAAAAACTATACTGAGAAATCATGGGGCATTTATAAAATAATAAACTGTATAGCAATAAGTAGTTCTTATGTAAATACCTTGAACCAACTGGCTTATTTGAGAATTTTTGGACTAACGGTTGCTCTATTCTCAGTGTATTAAAAATATTAAAAGGGAAACTGCTATATTTCCAGAATTGATTTTTACTTTTATCTTGAATGACCCAAGGCTTCGTTTCCTTTTAGTATTGAGAGGATTATCACCCCACGCCTGGCTCTGACCACAGCTGAGTTCCTGGCATACCAGTGTGAGAAGCATGTGCTGGTGATCCTGACAGACATGAGTTCTTATGCTGAAGCACTTCGAGAGGTAACTTTGGCTTTCTGGGTTTTTTTCCTCAATTAAACATAGTGGGTTAATTTTCAGGGTTTCTGGACCCTAAGGTTCCATTTTTTGTTTCATCACATTTTAAAGTTTATTGTTCATTTATTAGTAGGATACCTTAATTAATCAAAAAGAAAATGCAACTTCTTTTGTGTCAACTTGGTGGAAATGTCAGAGGATAAGATTAAAAGTATTAGGCTGCTTATTAGACTGTCGCCATAGACTAAAAACAGACGGTAAAAGGGAATAAATTGTACGATCTTCATCAAGTTACTGTCCTGGGAGGTTCTTTCTTTTGTTCTTTTTTGTTGTTGTTTTGTTGTTTCTTGAGACAAGGTCTCCCAGTGTAGTTCAGCTTGGCCTCAAGTGCACTGTGTAGCCCTGGCTGACCCCAAGTCACTACGATGCCCTTGCCTCAGCTTCTTGAGTGCCGAGGTTACAGGCATGTGCCACCATACCTGGCTCTCCTGGGAGGTCCAGTTTTGTCTGCACTGTTCTGTGTAACCCTTTTTAGAATTCTGTTTTTAATAGTGGTAGTATTTAAATATAACCTGGCAGCATTCCCTTTAAATATCTTCCTCCATAAGACTAACTGCTTATGGCAAAACACTGAAGATTCTTACCACCCAGAAGTTTTGGGATGTTTGTTGTAATCATGTTATTGAAAATTTGTAGTAAATTTTTCTTTCTTTTTTTTTTTCTTTTTTCTTTTTTAGCTTTCTGAGACAAGGTCTCACTATGCATTCAAGCTAGCCTTGGGCTCACTTTGTAGCCCAGGCTGGTCTCGAACTTGCTGTGATCCTCCTGCCTCAGCCTCCCAAGTGCTAGGATTACAACTAAGCACACCATATATTTTTCTTTTAAGCATGGAAAAGGAAAAAATGCATCCAAAGAAGCACATTGTATAAATACCTAGCTACTTCAAATCTCTTTAAGAGCATAACTTTACCTCCTTCTCTTATAGTGTTTCAGGCTAACTGATGATGGACTGCTATTCTTTGAGCCATAATAGACCAGCACTTATGTAAAACACTACAAAAATGAGCTACTAGGAAAGTGAAATTTTTTAGAAAAATACACCATTTTCAAACCCTGATTTTTTTTTTCTTACTGTTAGATTCAGAAAAATGTCTTCTGCTCAGTTGCCCTGAAAGTATCTGTAATGGTTGATATATTGTGTGAACTTGAGAGTCTAAACATCCTTATCTTGTGCAGGGGGAGGGTGTGGAGATGGTGTGGGTGCTACACCTGCCCTAGAGGGTGGTAACCCGCTTGCAGTGTAGGACGGGAAAGGAGACTTGCTCCCCTCCCTCTCCTTTTGTACTCCCAGTTGCTTTTTCTCACATCCACTACCTTAAATTGTTGCCCCTGTGCCATGCCACCCTGCTCTGGAGCCAGCTGATGGGAAACATCTACAAACTGTGAGCTAAATAAACCTTTCCTTCCTTAATTTTGAGTGTCACATATTTTGTCTCAGCAACAAAAGAAAAACAACCAAGACAAAATTTGGTTCCAGAAGTAGAGGCCTTGCTGTGACTATACCTAAGCATGTGGTTCAAGAGCCTTTGGGAATGGCTTGTGGGAAGAGTTTGAAAAGATTTGGAGATGTCACCTGAAAGAGTAGCGAGAGTAGCACTGGAACACCTTAGGCTGTTCTGTATAGGAGATTCTGGTCAGAGCTCAGAAGACCAGAAGGTTGATAGAAATCCTGCCAGTAAAGAGCAGGTTTGCAAGGTTTCTGCTGGGAAGAAGGGCTGCACTGGTTTTTGAACTCCAGATGATGTGTGTTACGACTTGGCAGAAAGTTTGTCTGCATTTTGCTTCTATCCAGAGACTGCCTGAGACTGAGATTAAAGGCAGTAGACTGATTAATCTGGCAGAAAAAAATTTCAAGGCAGTTAAAATGTTGAGGCTGTGGCGTGGTGATTTTGGGAGGCTTTTAGTAAGATTTATATTGAGAATCAAGAACAAAGAGCCCAGCAGGATGATTAAAAATGTGAGTTTGGCCAGAAAGGAAGCTCCTGTAAAGCTGAACACTGCAAAGACAGAGCTGAGGAGATCTTGATGACTGAAAAGGAACAGAAGAATATAAAAGATAGCTGAGGACATTGCAAGAAGTGATAAGTCTCTACCCTTTGCAGCCTCAAAAATGCAAAAGGAAAAGACTGCTTTGAGGAGAAAGCTGTAGAGTGTAGCGTTCCAGAATGGCAACAGTGTAAAAGATTCATTCCTCAGAATTGGTTTCAGAGTGCCCAGCAATCCAGGAACTCAACCCCTGCAGCCAAGAGAAAGGAAAGCCCAGCTACAGCTCCAAGTGGCAGCAGACCTTGACATCACCCACATTGGGCTGGTTTTAGGTGTACATAGAATGCAACAGTTTTATGGCATTAAGAAGGCTTCTACCCTGATTGCAGAAGGCCTGGGAGGCCTGGCAGTGTGCCCAAGAGGGCAGTGTGTAAAGCTATGAGTATAAAGCCAAAAGTGCATCGGAGACCCAGAAGTCTGAAAGATCCAAAAACATGGATCCTCTAAGGAAACCTGCAAGGAGGGAGCAAAAGCAGCCCAAGAGTGAAGCCTTGGGAGCTACAGTCACAGAAGTGCCATAGGGGTAGAGCCTCTCAAGCCCTTTGGTGCCCACAGTTTGCCACAGACTTCCTCAAGTAGTGCACATGGAACTATAACATTTAATGTTTGCCCTACTGGATTTTGGACTTTCTTTGGTCTCAATTCTTTGTATTCCCCTATGTGTAACTTTTGGAATAAAAATATCTGTTTTGCTATTGTGTAATTGGATGTGTTTAACTTTTCATTTGTACAGCGGCTCACAGCTAAGAGTTTGCCTTAAATCTCAGAGGAGACTTAGGACTTGGACTTTTCAGCAAGGCTAAAGCTGTAGAATTTTGGCGACTCTTAGAGATGGACTAAATCTTTTGCATAAAGGGATGTGCATCAGTCTTTGGGGGTCCAGGGGTGAAACGTTGATTCTACTGTAATGTTGACAGACATAACACTGGTTCTTAAAGATTGTTAAGCCTCTGTTTCAGTGTTCAAGTTTTAAAGTGATAAGAAAAGCATGTCTTGTCTCATTACATATTTGTAACTAATGGTCTGTTGACTACACTGCGAGCTTGCTGATGCTTTAGGTCAGCGATGGTGACCTTTTAGAGACGAGTGTCCAAACTGCAACCCAAAACCCACTTGTTCATCACAAAATGCCAACCCTGCAACTCAACCTGAGTACTGACCTTTTAGTTTAGAAAACCCAGCTATACATACAGTAACATCTTTTGCCTTACAAGAAAAACAAATATGACCAGTGTGTCATAGAGTGACTGCTGCTGCATTAGGTTTCTGGCGATCGTAGGTGAGCACATGTGCCCGTACTCCAGCACAAGTGCCTCTCGGGACGACCATTTATTACCACTCGTACTGTGTGCTGTTGAGTAGAGTCCTGGTGCTGTGATATGAGAAACTAGTAAACGTGACCCTGGCTGCAGCTGTAAATTGGGGATAACGGTCTTTCTTGTGGAGTGCTTGTAAGGATTAGATTAAATAGCAACTAAAAAAGGAAACAGCTGATTTCAGGTACACATTTTCTGTCTATTGATGCTTTAACATTGCTTCATACAAATACAGCTAGTTTCACAGCTTGAAATAAGTCTTACAAACTGAGAATATTCTCTCAGTTTTAGAATTAATCTCTCTTTGTTTATAAACTTATAAGCAATTTTTTCTAGCAGACCATTTGAAGATTTATGTTACGACAGAAAGCAAAATGTTGGTTTTCACTTGTAAGATTTCCCCCATGGAATAAATTTGAATTTGTATTTATTGTGGATTTTTCTAAACCATCACTTTAAGATAGCATCTAGTGCCAGGGATATAGCTCAGTGGCAGAGCACCTGCCTGGCAAGCACAAGGTCATGAGTTCAATCCCTAAGACGCACCTCCCCACCAAAAAAAGAAAGAAAGAAAGAAAGAAAGAAAGAAAGAAAGAAAGAAAGAAAGAAAGAAAGATGGATGGATCTTAAAATGAAAGGATGAGATTTAAAACTTTGTAGCTGGCGTGTTCAGAAAATGGTGTGTTCAGAAAAATGTGTTCTGTCTAAGCTTCACATCCTATTTTCTGGTGTGTGGTGTTCTTCGTTCCTCACCATAGGTCTCAGCAGCCAGGGAAGAGGTCCCTGGTCGACGAGGTTTCCCAGGCTACATGTACACAGATTTGGCTACGATATATGAACGTGCAGGCCGAGTGGAGGGTCGCAACGGCTCCATTACTCAGATCCCCATTCTCACCATGCCCAATGATGGTAAGGTTTTGGTCTTTAGATGATAACAAGCTAAGTATTGTAAAGACTTTGGTTGTAAAACAGGTTTACCATCTATCTACCTTTTTGAGTTTAAAGTCCTTTGAAAGCTTATCTTCTCAGATCTTGCTTTAGCTAGTTAATTGTACCTGTATAAATTTTTTCATTTGAAAATTGTTACTTTTGTGGACAAAAAACAATTTTCCTTGTAATTTAAATTTTAAATTTTTACTTATTAGGTATTAATGAGTAGCTGCTTTTTGCAGAGCATTGTTTTAGGTGTAAGGGACGTCAGGATCTGTGTTCTCTGTTGAGTATGGGGACAATGTTTGTTTGTGCCCAGTGGTGTAAAATAGCTTATGCGAAGTGCCAGGTGGAGAGTGTAGACAGAACCGGCCACAGGATTTTAAAGACAAAGCCTTCAGCCAGGGCAGGGAAAAGTCTCTTCCTGTTACTCATTCTGTCTGGCCTGTCTGCAAGTGTGCTCAGCACACTCTGGGGCGTGGCTGCTCAGAATTCCTCCGCTAAATTTCTTTTCAGGGTGTCACCCTGCTGTCTTTACTTCAGTTTTAAAAAATCCGTTCTATAAGATAACTTTCAAAACTTGTTCATTGAGCATTGTTCTGAGAGCTTTGTCAGTACAGTATTCACTCGTTTGATCCTCACGGCAGCCTTGAGCAGGTGCTGTGGTCTGCACTATGAAGTAATCTGTCAGGATTAGGAAGTGATAGAGTCATCACCTAGACAGCCTGAACTTGGAACGCATCCTGCCTGACCGCTGCACTGCTGGGCCTCCGCCGTGAAAATGCGGGTTCCGAAGGAGCAGCTACAGAACTCTGAATATAATCTAGCGGTCGCAGAGTCGTGTTGCCTTGTGTGGCCTGTGGATGGATGCCTGAGTAATGCTGTCTTACTTAACTGGCGTCCCCTATTCTGCATAAGGAACTCCGCATGTCCGTTAGAGACAGTTTGTGGCCTCCGAGGGTTCTGTCAGTAAATACAAAGCTGACAAATCTCTGTAAGGGAACTTTGTGTTTAAAGTGGAATTTTATTTAATATTTTCATGAGAAAGCACCTGAGTAGGAGAGAGTGCTTTTTTATGAATGTGGCCCGATGCCCTTGTGGTGCTAACACACCCAAACTGCTATAACCAAACAAATCAAATGGGCTCATTCATTAGTTACCCGGCATATTTGGCTGCGTAAATTTAAGTTAATTAAAATTAAAAAGAATTTGAAATTAAGCTCTTCAGTTTAATTGGCCATATTTCATGGGTTCGGTGGCCACGATTGACTGGTGAGGGGCACATTACACAGCCCAGGCACAGAGCACTGGTCTTCACGGAAGAGTCCGGTGGAGAGCGCTTTCCGGGTAATGTGGGCGTGGTTAGGAGAGGGCTGCGTTCTTACGCTGTGTGTCCTCCATGGCAGACATCACCCACCCCATCCCCGACCTGACTGGTTACATCACGGAGGGCCAGATCTACGTGGACAGACAGCTGCACAACAGACAGGTACCGGACACTAGACCGGCATGATGAGGTTGGCCACTTATGGACCTTACAAAGGGAGTCAGCTTGTCAGAAAAAATATTTGGGGGCTTTCTGTTCATAGTGAATGTAATATGCCAGTCTTGTTATTAATAGAGAAGCAGATACTTGATGATTCTGTAATAAAAACTAGCATCAAAAGTCAACATTTAGGTGGAATGATTACTCTTTGTTTCATGTATGATTTTTTTTTTTTCTTTTTGAGTCAGTTTAAAAGACTTTAGAATTGATGCAAGGCAGATGCTGAAAATTTATAGTTTTTCCAGATAGTCTTGTACTATTACAGATTTTGCTTCTTTGGGTTTGATTCTCAAGAAACATTGCTGGGCATGGTGGCACACGCCTGTTATCCCAGCACTTGTGAAGCAAAAAAGAAATTTTATGCTTTCAAGTGTTTCTTAACACCATTTGATCCCAGAAGATATTAGAACCATCCAGGAAACAAATGCATTAGATTTATGTACTTTAAAGGGTAATAGTGACTTACAAATTTTTCTTTGTCCAGTAGGGCTTGTACCTGGTAGTTAAAATTACTTTTCCCTCCTGTTGCACCCCAGATCTACCCACCTATTAACGTACTGCCCTCACTGTCGCGGTTAATGAAGTCCGCTATTGGAGAAGGCATGACAAGGAAGGACCACGCCGATGTGTCCAACCAGCTGGTGCGTGAGTTCTCCTGAGACGCACAGGGGGAGGCTTTCTGTGTTCAGGCCACCTTGTCCCTCTCCTACCGCGCTTTCACTTTCTTTATCCCATCAGAGTAGAATTGTAACCTAGGCTTTGTTTAAGCCAAAGCAAACTTTTTTCTTATTAGGAGAAATGCTTATAGTCAGGATTAACACTACCAAGCTTGGAAACCATGGCTAATTCTCTAAAAGTAGTTTTTAATTAAAAAAAAAAAAGCCATAAGGTTATTTTAATTCTTAGTAGTAACATATTCTCAAAAGCATACTTTTGTTTCTTATTTAACTTATTAGGAAGTCACCAGAAAACTGAAGGATATAGTTTTGTATATTCTATGAAGTCTTTGATTTCAGTATTTGTGAGATTGTACACCAAACACAAAAATACTTTTGTCCATAAAGTAGAAATGGTAAACTATGCTGCACAAATGTTTTTTGAGTGGAACTTTGAGATGGATTTCTCCATGGCGTACGAGTTTTATTTTTCAGATGCTATAAATATAAGCTGATTAACAGATGAAGGAGGAATATTTTTATAGTGTGGCCGATGTCTGCGTTGTGTGGCCACGGGCCTTCTCACTGAGGGAGAGCACTTGCTAGCGAAGCCCTCTGGTCCTCCCTTGGGAGCTTTGTAGGCACCGTGCCACGCACTCCTGAGGTTGCCTAGGAAGCAGCACAGGGTGTGGCTGTGCCCAGATCTCTGTTCTTATGTCTTTCCTCTCCTCAGTACGCCTGCTATGCTATTGGAAAGGATGTACAAGCCATGAAAGCTGTGGTGGGAGAAGAAGCCCTCACCTCTGATGATCTCCTGTACTTGGAGTTTCTGCAGAAGTTTGAGAGGAACTTCATTAGTCAGGGTAAGAAGACCCTTTTCTTTTAACACAAAGCTTTGTGTCATGTAAGACCTCCTTCCCATCTGAGGGTCTCACATTGGTCTCGCTACAGTTTTCCCTCTGAGTAGAGGAGCTCTTCTCTCACCTGCTTTGTCTTTGCCTTAACCCCGGGACCTCTTCCGCTCTGTCTTCTAAACATCTTATGAGGATTTTAACTACAGTTCCAGCCCCTAATTTAATATAGTCTCACTAAGTTGCCCGGGGTGGGTGGAAGCTTTCAGTCCTCCTGCCTCAGCCTCCCAGAGTTCTTGGCTTGCAAGTGCCTGACTTGAGCTGCCTTCTTTTTCATCCTCCATTGCTCTTTGGAGGCCACCTCCCGCTGTGTCCCGCCCTGCCCCACCCTGCCACCATTACCAGCTCTCCTAAGAACTCTGTAACAGTGTCCCTTGGTTTGGGGGACTTTCCGATTCTTTAGTTTTCATCTCATTTTCTTATTTCTTCTCTTCCTGCTCCTTAGTTGTTGATACTTAAGAAGGTCAGTCCCCTTTTATTTGTGTCGTTCCCCCCTTAACACTGACTTCATTTTGCTGTGGGCTCTAGGTTACCATGCAGTGTCCTTATCCTCTTCTGAGCCCCCCCCCACCCCCTACCCCATCTCCACCTGCCTTAGGATGCTGCCGTGACTGTGCCACCGGCCCCTGGGGCTCAGGAGGACCACAACCAAATTGTTCTTTCCAGCTGACCTGTGCCTATCACTTTGCAGTGGGCTCTGTCTGCATTTGGCAGGATCTTGTGCTGGTTAACTTGGCTCAGTGACTGGGCATTATTCCTAACCTTCTCAGTTATTCTCCAGTGCTAAGATATTTGCTACTTTGCGCTGTCCTTTAAAATACGCTGCCCTTCTTTTTTTTCACGCCTATTCCAGTGTCTTAGTCTAGAGTTTCTCCGACTCGGATGAGCTGTGGGCCCCTTGGGAAATGTGCCGGAGCCCAGGTTCTGGCTGGAGTCTGTGTGTGGGGGAGCGGTGCCTGGGAGCGCAGGGAGTCCTGAGGCCCCACCGCCGCTGGCCAGGACTGCCAGCTTCTTCGGCGTCTTCCATGACGCGAGGGTCACTTCACTTATTTATCAGTTGTCCCTCTACTAAAAAGCCTACAGCAGATTCCCATGCATTGCACATGCGAGTTTCCGGGCTCCTGCCTCCTTGTTCATGACTCAGCAATAGTTAAAACAAGTATATTACTTTGAAATTATGCCTCAAGAGGCACACTTTACTCCTCATGTGCTTTTCTAATACCTTATTCATGTTAAAGTCTCCAAAATATGATGATTACTGGGATTCTTTAACCTCAGCGCCTTAAGTACACGGGGAGTAAAGTGCTCCAGGAAAAGGAACCCAGAATTCCAGCCACTCTTGATTCCTGGGTTGACGAATGAGTGAATGAAATTTGAGTGATAGTGATTCCGCTATTGAAAGTAACGACTTTGAAAACTGCCGACCTCGCCCGTGCTCATCTGTTGATTGGCTTTGGAGGCTTTCTGAGCATCTCTCCAAGTCTCCCTCACATCAGCCTTGTGTTCTGGGTTGCTTTCCTCTCACAGTCTGTGTCCATGGTCCGCGGATCCTGCTTAGTGGTAAACGGCTGTGGCTCAGGCGGGCCCCTCCCCCGGCACACCGCACACACACTGGGCCGCCTCTGGCCGTGGCCCCTGGCTTCTCCCTTCTCGGTCCTTCATGCAGTCTCATCTAGTCTTGAGAGTCTAACGGCTCCTTTTTTATGCCCACATTGCTTTCTGATTGTAACAGAATAAATAACCGAATTATCATTGATAAGCTGGAGGTACCTTGTCATTAATTCACTGCGCTTTTTTTTAAGGTCCATATGAAAATCGCAGTGTCTATGAGACTTTGGACATTGGATGGCAGCTGCTCCGAATCTTCCCCAAAGAGATGCTGAAGAGAATCCCTCAGAGCACCCTGAGTGAATTTTACCCTCGAGACTCCGCAAAGCATTAGTTGCTGCTGCTCCTGTGGCGTGACCCTCTTGTGAAATGTGGGTTGTTTTCTTGATTCCTTTTGCACTCCTCCATCCCTACCTCTGTGTGGGAGTTTACTGTGTTACCCCGTAATTAAAAACAAAGAGTAGGTAACATATTGTGCCAGTGTTGCAATGTCCATACTGCTAACAGACTTCAAAACATCCTCACTCTAAGAACCCAATCTTCAGTGCTTTGTTTAAAGTAGCTGCGGGATGGAGGTGACGTTTTCTTATGGATGTATGTATTTGTACATAATGGTGTAGTCAGTTGCCTAATAATGTCTTAATTGTTTGGGTTTTCCCAGACCTTACCTCTCAGCGCACTGGAGAGTATCACTCTGAAGCTAAGGTCCTTTAGAAACTTAAGGGCACATCTGGAAGGAGCCTCCTTTCCCCAGAGCCGGAAGGCACCCTCGGGAGCCTTTTCCAGGTGCTGGTGTGCCTGTGGGTCTGCACTGCTCCAGGCGGATGGCTTTTCCTGTCCACTTGTTCCTTCCAGTGCAGTCAGTAGTTAGCAGGAGGAGTGTGCTTTCCTCCTCCTCTGAGAGCTGGGGTTGCGGTGTCGAGTTGTTCTCCTTGGGAGACACACAGACCCTGTAGCTCTGCGCAGCTGCTATTCATCCCATAGTGGTGGGACGCACAGTGACCCTCAGCAGGATTCCATGCAGAGGAGTCAGTCTCTGACAGAATTACTGCTTGCAAAGAGTCGGGGTACGATAAAAGAAGAAAGCAAGCCTGTGACACTGCATGCTGACCGCTAACAGTGCTTTTAAGTTTCCAAAGTGTTTACCAGATGCTAAGGACAGTAAGGAAGAGAGGGCTCGGGTTTGTGGATATTTTCTACTCTGTCGGAGAGCACCCTTTGGAAAGTCCCCGGTCAGTACTGCTTGCTGACCCAGCTCTACCTTTTCAGAGTGGTCTTGTGGCACAAGCAATAGCGTTTCGCTCCTTCCTGGCATGAGCCTGAGCTATCTCCACAGTTCTGCCAGGTCTACCGTTCCGCCTCCTCATGTTCTGTGTTACTCAGGTGCAGTGGCAGCTTCCCTACTCTGTGCATTCCATCTCTCCAGTGTGTAAAGTTCTTCACTTTTCTCTGAGGGGTTAGGGGTGGGGGCTGTCGGCATGATTATATTTTAATGTAGAAAATGTGACATCTGGATATAAAATGAAAATAAATGTTAAATTAAATGTAAGTCACCTAAAGTGTCTCTGTATCTTCTAATCAGAAAAGCAACAAGCATGTGGGTAGTGTGTCTCTTCAGCTCTCGGTTTTGAGCAGAGCAGCTGGTGTTCGGACCAGGCCTGTGTTTACAGCCTTGCGTCTTGCTGGCTGCCCTTCGCAGTTTTCAGAGATAGCTCCTTACAGCAGACTGTTGTCTGATCCCCATGGTGGTTCTGGCCTTCGTGTTCAGGACCTCTAGAGCCTCTGCCAGACTGGAGGAAAGTGCTAAGTAGAAAAGGCAGGACATCTTCAAACCTCTGGTGGATGTTTCAGTGGTGTCCCCTGCGCAAGAGCCGCCTCCTGGCCACAGCCAGGCATCACACCTGTCTCCCTTCTGGAGATGCAGAGGGGAGGCAAGGTCACGGCAGCCCCATGTGTAGCTCTGACACGGACAGTGTGGCCTGTGTAGTCAAGGGTGAAAGGCGGCTCTGCTTCTGTGCGTTTTAGGGTTAGTGTAAGGCCCTTTGTAAAACTCCAGGCACTGCCTGGTCTGTCGCAGCACTTACAGTTGGCTTTTATTTACAAACCTTCGTTAAGACAGATTTGCCTTATCACTCTTACCTGATACTTGGGATGAGGAGGCTAAGCAACAGTCTTGCTAGCTGGCTTTTTACTTTTTAGTGAAAAATTTTTTAGGAAGGTTTTTTATACCAATAATGACACCTCGTGGAAAGGCCAATTAAAACAGACAAGGATCTTCAGAGTTCAAGGTAACTAAAAACCCAGTCAGCATTTATTGCTTGCAGTTGACTGTTACTTCAGAGTGGGAGATTTCATGTCAAATGAGGAGAGCTCTGCAGACACCTGTCACAAATGCCTCTGCAAGGTGTTGTTTTTCCACAAGAGGGAGTGGGCAGGGGCTGTGGGGCTGCCCAGGTCAATAAAGCACTGAATGCCTTTGAAGCTGTCACAACTGTGACCCTAGTAAACAAAAGTGAGCCTGGTCAGTACTAGAGGTCCCAGGCTAAAGTGAAAAGCTCATTCAGAGACTACAACAAGAACTTGACAAGGCGATTCTTCAAAGGAAAAAGTCTCTTGTGTGAAGAAGCCTAAGTATAGAGAAATCTGTTTTTAAAACTGAAACAGGCACATTCCTTACTCAGCTATAAACAGCTTTCTTCCAAGCCATTTCTCCAGCTTGGGGTTGAACACCTGCTTAGCGCTCCAGTGAGCCACGCAGTGTCCTCACTGCCCCTTCCCGTGGCAAGCGCAGGGACCCGGTGCTCAGGAACAGGGAGCGATCCTGCCCAGTCACTCCTCACTAGAGGGCCAGACCCTGCCCAGAAGTCTTGCTAGCTGTGTGCAGGCCTACAGGCAACGTGGAATTACCCCTCCCTGGCCAGCTACTGCAGTTTCTGCTTCGGGGAAAAGCAGAGCACTGGCTGCCACTGAGACCAAGGCCTGGGTGAACAGAACCTGGGGTCACCTGAGCAGGGCACTGCAGGAGCCTGAGCACAGCTGTCCCGGAGTAGGACATGTGGCTCTGTGCTGGGATGAGTAGCTTGAAGTAACTGCAACTTTTCCCCCAAAGGACTCCAAGTCATTAGAGCACGTTATAAATCTAACAAATTTGTAGTATTTTGTGTAGCAATGACCTTGCAGCCCTTCTTCAACTGATTTTTTCCCTTTTTAGTGAATAACTATAAGATGATGTCCAAGGTCCCACAGGGCATGGCAGAACAGGCCTTTAGACCTCATCCAGTGGCCTTTCTGTAACACTGTGTTAACTTCCAAAGGTTCCCCGGAGCAGGGAAAGTGTCCTCACATTGCTTCTACTCTGGGGACCTGGGTTTTATATTGCAACTACAGTTTTAGGGTCTTAGGGGACACAAGGGTGGTGTGAATGTAAACAAGATGCCCTAATGGGCAGGAGTCGGGACTTTACGCCTCACAGCAAAAAATGAAGCTCATGAGAGGAGGTTAGGATGGGGAGTGTGCAGATAAGAACCTCAAACTGCGTTTCCCTAGCAGCTGTATTCTTCATCTCCACCAGAGGGCAGCAGCGCCTCCGTATCACCAACTAGCTTGTGAGAGGCAGAGGTGCCACTGTGAGTCACAACTGGAAAGTCAGTGGTTCATGGAGTGATCTGTTTTGGAGTGGTCCGTCAGCCTGGGGCTGGTGGGAGTAAACCGAGCGGATGCAGAGAGCCCTGGACTGCAGACTCATGGAGGTCTGGGTTGGTGTGGGGACAGGATGAGTGGGGTATACTTTCTCCTAGAACTTGCAGAACACTTTAAGCATCTGAGATGAGGTGATCCAGCTCCAGTGTAGGTGGCACTGGCTCAGCAGGCAGCCCAAGCCGAGGGCGTGTTCCTCTTAAATTGAGGGAGAACTGGCCTTGCTGCAGCTTCCCATAATGCTGTCTTTCGCCTGTCCCCCAGGAGGCTTCCAGATGAGAATCCTCTACCATTTTGCAGAAGTTGCTTCTTGTGCTCAGGTTTCTTCAGTCTCAAGTATGTCTAGCTCCCCTAAACCAGCGGTGGTGAACCTGTGGCACTCATGTTACTGGGCTCTAAGACGAGGTGTTAAGGTAGAGTTGTTCTTTCTATACTTCAGGTTTAATTGTCATATTGGTACTTTATGATATGTAAGTGGGTTTGGGCTTGCGGTTTTCAACATCTCTGCACCTACACCACGAGAAAAGAATTTACTAACCTCTTCAGTCACTGGAAGGAATTTGAACCTGACGTAGCCTCCTTGCGCAGTGATCTTTATACCTCTGTTGTTGGCTCTGCACTGTGACTGAAAGGGGATCCCAAATGCAGAGGTGCAGCCCGGGGTGTTGGCTCTGCACTGTGACTGAAAGGGGATCCCAAATGCAGAGGTGCAGCCCGGGGAGAACGAGGCCTCCCCCAGCAGATGCTGGAACCGGGCTGTTTAAGCACTGACCATGGTGCTCATAGAGGTTTGCGTTACTGGAAACCTCACCATGCTCTGAGCCAAGACATTCTGCTGTCTGGCTCTGCGGCACTGACCCCACCCCAGGCCCCTCTGTTAGTGGCAGTCAAGCGTGACCCTAGCGCTGGGGTAGTTTCGTTAATGAATTACTTAATAGATGTGCATCGTACAGACAAAACTTGAAAAGTACAGATAAACACAAGGAAAACACCATCACATCCTGCGACCCAGGGGGACCGTAACATTTTATCACACAGGGTCTCTAACAATCATGGCTTTGCCCTCCTGTCTTGCTAAGCTGTAGCCCGTGGCATTTCCAGCCCGTCTCCCATGGCCCATGTGCGGATTGTGGGAGCCGTGGTGGGGACAGAGATGGGTAAGCTATGAACCATGAATATGACATTTACAAAATGGGGAGCTGTGTGGCTTAACACAAGCGGTGTCAATTAAAAAGCAGCTCAAGAAACCAAAACTGACATTAAAATGATTTTTTAACAAATGTGGTTCCCTGCAGTAGTTCTTAAAAGTATCCTCCTTCTCATGGGCCCGTTGCTATTCCTTCAGCTGCTTTGATGCATACAAGACTCCGAGTAGGTTCAGGAAATGGGGAGAAACATTCGCCATTGTGCTTTGTTCTGAGCTGCCCTTCCCCTGTGCCACGCGGAGACCCAGGCACTGGTGAGGCTGAAACGCATGGGGAGATGGGCAAGGAGACCAGGCTGAAGTAGGGCCAAGCCGAATCCTCTACCTCCTCTCGAAGGCGGGGGCAGCGTACAGGAAGAAAGGTTTGTAAATGTGCTTATTTCTGGCCCTTCCAGATGGAGGCGGCCCAGGTAATTTACCCCTAAGTGCTTCACGCTGTGGGCTGTGGAAAGTCGGGGAGTTACCCGTACATTTAACTAAGGATTCTGAAAGACACAAAGAAATAAATCTGGAAGATTTATGTTCTGGGTGAAGGAGGGCTGACATGAAGACACTTAATAGGCAGGTTCTTGGCATTTACAGGAGGATCTGCTTTACTGAATCATGTCTGGAGCACTGGCTGTGTCCTGAACCACTGAAGGGGTGCAGGAGAAGGGGGTGCACGCCTGCCTGCATGCGTGCCGATACAGGTGTACCGAGGCCTAACTCACACCATGTAATTCATCCATTTAAAGTACCATTTAGGGAGCCAGTGTTTTGTTTTGCTTTGTGTTTGTTGTATTTTGTTTTAAAATGGTTTCGCTTTGTAGCCCAGGCTGGCCTTGAACTCATGACAATTCTCCTGCCGCACCTTCCTAGTGTATAGGCATGTGCCACCATGACCAGCTCTCTGGGGCCTTTAAAAATGTACTGATATCATCTTTAAAAAGAACCAGCCTTTATTTACAGTGATTCTCCAAGTGGCTTTACTACAGTTAAACTACAAATGCATAAATTTCATTCCTTCCCTTTTCCTTAATTGCATAGGAAACTGCACTTATTTAGCAAACAGTTTAATAACGATATAATACTCTAACATAAACACATCATGTTTTTATTATCTAACACTGAGGATTTTTCAGCTTTTCAATGGGACTGCAATGAATTTGTTCGTATATCAGGATTTGTGTTTTGGAATTATTTACCTAAAAGAATTTCAGTGTGCAGGACAAATACAAACACCACTAAGCTCTAGAGTTGCACTGGCATAATTTCTAGTCTAACTCTCCATTCTCATTTATGCCCTGCTCTGCCCTGCCCTGCCTCACCCCACCCTGTTGTTCTTTTATAATTCCTGTCTGCAGTGTCTGGTAACAAAAATGAGGTCCCTGTCATGCTGCATCCCCACCAAGAGGCATTTGTAGTCTTTTCTCCCATAGACCATAGAGTTTTAGGGGTACAACAGACACAGCCCTGTGCCTGATTGCAAGAGCTGCCAACAAAGCTGTTTTGAGGTCACTTTAATTTTCCAACTGTGTCTCCGGGAACACTGTAGGTGTTGAGATCCGCAATGTAAGGAAAACCTTCCAGTGCTATTTCCAAAGTGTCCTTCCCTGGTCAAGCACTGGCACACTTTTCTATTCGGTGTTCTGATGGGGTGACAGGGTGACTGCCTGCTCTCCATCCTTATCACCAGGATGTGGGTCAAAGATGAAGGCGGATTCAGCACAAGTTATGTGAGCCACCATGCATTTAATCAGTCCATGTTATAAAGTGTCAGTGCCACAGCCAACCTCATGACACCTGTGTGTGTGCACAGGTCCCTGCAAAGAAGGGAACCTGGCCTCTCCTTTTGACAACCCAAAGCCCCCTACCATGGTTTCCTGGCCTCTCAAAAAGCCAGGTGCCATGGGACACTGAAAAATCATCTGCCAGCTGGGAAAATCAGAGGCACAGGTATGACTGGGCACTGGAGGAAGTGGTATGGACCAGGGCGCCACCTGTCAGGGTGGCGGCAGCCAATAGGAGGGCACCCCGCAGTCTGTGGGCTGGTCCTGAGGCCTGGGTAGGGCACACCCTCTGGCCAGCTGTTTCTTCTGGGCCCAACTCAGTGAAGAACTTACAGGCTTAGTCAGTAAGGTGAGCATAGCAGAGTCAGGGTGAGCAGAGACTGGAACTGCAGGCTGGGAAGGGGTGAGAGAGGACAGGGTCAGAGGCAGTGGAAAGGAGCACATGGGGCCCCTGGGGCTGGCTGGGGAGCCAGAGGTCAGTGCTGGCACCCAGGGCCTGAGGCCTCACTACGCTGGGCAAGTCCTGAACGGGCCAGGTAATGTGATGACTGAGGAATGTGCTTTTCTAACGGGTTGTTAATGAAGGCTCTGGCTCCAGAGGTGGTATCAGAGAGACAGGGCCTCTCCGGGAAGCCTGTCCAGACCAGGGACCCTCAGGCCAGCAGTGGGAGAGGAGCTTGCCTTCCTCCTGGAGGGCTGCTCCGACTCCAGGCCAGGCACCATGTGCTCACTGTGTAGAGGTCCCCCTGGCTGGGCATCTTCTCCAAGAGGATGTCCCCTGTGCCAGAGGGTAGGTGGGGAAGGAGAGACGGGGTGATCAGACCAGACCCTGCTGTGTCGCCACCTGGGTCCTGGACCTGAGTACAGCATGAGTGTGGCCTTGTCGCTGCCCTCAGTGACAGCTTCTTACACCCCAAAAGCTTCTTTTTGGGGACCCCAGGGGCTTCTTTTTGGGCCAGTCCTTCAGTTCTAACTCCTCTCTAGTCAAACCCTTTATAAACCTGAAGCTGTGAGTGTTATTTCAGCTTTTGGTGCTGGGGTGGAGAAACAAGTCCAGAGACCACCTGCCTGTCCCTGGTGGAGCTGGAGCATCAGGATGTCCTTTGGGGGTACCGAAGTCATATTGATCCAGCACTGGAGCTCAGGGGCTGCCAGGTGGTACTTTCCTGGGGCATAAGCACCTGTATATAGGTTACCCGGCTGCAGAGGAAAGACCAGGGGTACAGTTGCAGGTCCCACTCACCAGGCTCCTCCAGGCCTAGTGACAGACCAGGCATCTTTCTGCCACCCACAGCCTCAGCCTGAAGTGACCATTGTCCCTGATGCTCGGTCCCGCGGGCAGTGCCCGCTGCTATTGGAGATTCTGGCTGGGCCAGCAGAAAGCCACCCACACAGACAGGGCCACAAAAGACGTGCTCCTTCCTGCCAAGCTTCCAGTGCCAGTGTGGGCCAAGGGCCCTGGGCTTGGTGCCTGTTCAACTGGCATGGGGCTTTCTTTGATTATTTTGTTCTATTTCCTCCACTACACAAGATTCCCCTGTGACATTCTTCACCCTTCCTACCCTCTCTACCCTTTCTTTCCTGCCCTGCATCAAAACCTCCTGGCTTTTTGCCTTGCTGGTCTCGCAGATGCCCCTGAAAATCACGGCCCTTCCCCGCCAGACTGAGTGAGGACCAAAGTCTTTTATCAATAATGGAAAATGAGTTTCATCTACCAATTGCAGGAAAAAAAAATTCAGCAAGACCCAACTCTTTGATGTACACAAGAGCCAGGCCCCAAACAAAGATTCAGAAAGATTACACAGAAAGTGATGGTGACAACGCTGTCACTTCCTACACCAAGTTTTCTCCTACACAACTTAACCACCAGCTTGCTTCCTGTCTCCCCCAGCTGTGTCCACTTCGCATCTGAATCGCACAAACCCAGGGTTAGTCAATGAGCACCCACATTGGGTCAATGCGTATTTTTCCCAAGTGAAAATTGTCTTGTTAAAGATTTCTACCAATGAAATAAATTAGAATTTATTGTTTTAAAAAAAATTCCAGACCATGTTGCAAGGCATGAGTGCCCTGGAAATCATCATTCTTACTGTGTTATATCGTCTTCTAGAGCCTCTCAAAACTGTTTGAATTAGTCATTGTTTGCTTGTTAATTTAACTAAATTATTACATATCAAGCACACTGGTTCTTTCAATGAGAGGCAAATCCTGCCCCGAAGTTTGCTAATGTGTTATTTTTCAGATGGCACTTATGAAATTTTTGGGCTCAAGGTTTTGGTGAGAAGGTACTTCACAGCCAGGGATTAAAAACCAAACAAAATGTAACAACTTGACCAAAAAAGTAAACATTTAATGTGATTTTTAAGAGTACATGTATATTTTTAAAAACCAAAATGGTGGGCTGGGGATTTAGCTCCGTGACATAAGCATCTGCCTGGCAAGTGTGAGGTTATGAGTTCGATCCCCAGTACCAAAATAAAATAAAATAAAAACCAAAATGGCAATAAAAATGGAAATTTAGGTGGCAGTGAAGAGCCTGAAATTGCAACTGTCTAAACTACCACCTTCAAGCAGGTTTACTATGTATTTATTTATTTGGTTGGTTGGTTTTCGGGGGTTTTTTTAAGACAAGGTTTCACTCAGCTGGCTTTGAGCCCACTATGTAGCCCGGGCTGACCTCAAACTTGTAGTCATTCTCCTGCCTCAGCCTCCCAAATGCTGGGATTTACAGGTGTGGGCCACCAAATCTATTGGCAGTTTTACTTTTTAAGCTTCAGTTTCCCATCTGCAAAATGGAGACAAAGTTAATACTCAGTATCTGTCTTCTGCCTGCTATTCTATTACATAAATATTCCAATAACATGTATTTTAATTTTGCATTTGCACCTTTCTTTGGTTTATGTATGGAGAGTTTCACCACTTTTTGCTTCAGCTGTTTTAAGTAAACCCAGGCTCTGTTGAAAATACATTCCTTTATAAAGAAAATGCATATGTTTTGCAGTACTGAGGATTAAATAGGGCCTTGTGCAAGCTGGCCAAGTGCGCTACCACTCAGCGACAAGCCCTATTTTTCCTTTTTCTTTTAATTTTGAGGCAGGTTGTCCCTAATTTGTCCAGACAGGCCTCAGACTTGTGATCCTCCTGCCTCAGTCTACCGAGAGGCTGCAAACCAGGCATGTTTTGAGTTACAGTTTTAAAAAAAAATAATAATAAGATAACAGCTAAAGATCCATCCTTGGGTATCACACACAGGCTTTGCTACATGTTCCCTCTGTTCCCCAGCACCAGGAAGGTATCAACACCCCTCACCCTATGCCCTGGCTCCCAATCTACTGAGGATGCTTTGTAAATTAGAGGTTTGTGGCCCCTATAAGGAGAGCTGGATAATCAGCCCATGTCCCACTCTCCTTAAAAACATTCGCGTTGTATGGATTAAGACCCCAAATCCCAGAACATCCAGTTTCACGGAAGCTCACTTCTCCACACTGCTTACGCGGGTCCCCTCCTTGCGCAGGCCCCTCAGGGTGTCCACCTTCCCTCCTGGCCAGTGGTCAGTGACACCAGCTCAAGGCAGCTTTGTTAGGGGTTGTGCTGGTCGAACCGTGAGGCCCCAGGCAGGCTGTACGTGGTGATCGAGGCTGCGGTCCTCAGTTATGTGCTTTCTCTGCCTGGGGAGGAACAAGAGTGCCTCCAAGACACCTGAACTGCGTAAGAACCAAAGCAGAACCTCAGCAGGCTGCTCTCTGAGCCCTGCTGCGGTGTTAGTGCCAAGAACTCGCAGGCGCCCCCCAGTGGTGGGGCAGAGGCGGGCAGGCGAGCAAGGGGCTGGGAGAAAGTCAGCAGGGGACGCCTGTGAAAGCAGGACCTGGATGGGCACAAGGTATGTGGGTGGAGCAATGAGGCCAGAACTGCACCCTGGAACCTTGGTAGTATCCGGAATAGAGCCCCCCCCTCCAGGCCCGGAGCCTGTGCAAACCCTAAGCCAGCCTTCCCCTGCTTTCTCTGCTGTGTGCTGGCCAGGTGCTCAGGTCCTGGACCTTTACTCTTGCGGGAGAAACCAGCTGTCTTAGTCACTTTTCTCATTGCTGAGACAAAATAACCGACACCCCAACTTAAAGGAAGAAAAGTTTATTCCAGCTCACAGTTTGTAGAGGTTTCAGCCCAGCGTCAGCTGGCTCCAAGGTGGAGTGTAATGGAAGAGGAGAAACTGTTCATCACAGGCAGAGGACAGCAGAAGCAAGCACGTGACAAGCCACAAGCCCCTTTTACCAAACCAATCAGTGGACCAATTTAGTCATCGTACACCCTTAATCCTATCATCACACACTGTGGATGCAGCCACCTATGACCACATGAGGCTTTGGGGGACATCTAGACCCAAGCCATAGCACTACCCTCTGCTCCTCTTGGACTCTGAGTCCAAGTCGGCCACTGTGTGTAGCTGCTCAAGCCACTGCCAGAGGAGCCCCAGTGTCACAGTGGACACTAAGCATCCCAGAGCCCAGACCCTTTCTGCACCTCCAGGGATCACAAGAGACTGACAGGAGCCTGGACCAGGCCTGTGCTTTCTGTGCTCCCAGGAATCACCTGAGGTTTTGGGAGTCAGAATCCATTTTCCAAGAGAGTGCAACGCTTAAAACTCCCCTCCCTCTCCCACATGAAGGACATACATTTTCCACGGCTTTCATGAGACTGCAGTCTTCCAACAGCCAATATGAAACGTGATGTGGGAGAACTGTTGGTTTTCCCTTTATTCTGTGAATCCATTAGTGAATGTGTCCTTTGAGACGAATGTGTAAAAAGAAACCCCTCCCTCCATCCTAAGATCAATGGATTTGAAAAGTCCCTAGGTTACAAGACCAAACCCATCTCTTTGTAAATCACAATAAAAAAAGCAACTGCACTTTATTTTGCTGCAACACATGCCCGTGAAGACCATTAAGGAAGTAAGATGTGATGAAAACAGGATTATTGCTCAGAGGCACCACCTCACCGAGCTACTCTGGGCACTAAGAAAACAATTTGTGATCTCTGCAGTGTCACCTAAGTGAAAACGACCTGACCCATCTGGCAGGGAGCTTGTGTTCCTCCGCCCATCTAGACAGCAGGATGCCCAGGACATGTGGAGGTGACTTCCTACCAAAGAGGAACTAACTGGGAACTCAGACAGAAGACACAGCCAAGTTTGGCGCGGTGGGGCGGGGGCTGAGCCCAGCAGTGCAGTGCTCAGCCACGCTCTTATTCCAGGGTGATTTCCCGGGGTTGGCTCTTTGATTTCAGACCCAGATAACCACGTAATAAGATGAAAACCTTGGGAATCAGCTTTATTGGACAAAGTCTCAGCCATGTCTGGAGCTTGGAAGTCAGAACTGCACTATGGGGATGATACTGTATGACAGGCTCAGGGGTCCCCAAGGAGCCAGTGTCAATGGCCCCAGGAACAAGAGGCCTGCCACTCCCTTTTTCCTCACTTTGAAAAAATGTTTAGTTAATTTTTTACACAAGGGTTTCTTAATATTGAGTGGTTACTGTGTGGGATTTAGAAAATTATTTAAGAAAGGTTCCAAAACGTGAAAATGAAATCAGGATTTAACTGAAGCATTCAAAGGCAGCTTCTGTGGGTGCCATGGCCCTTGTTTATGGAGTTTCCACAAGCAGGGAAGCAACAGCTGCTGTGCAGTCTCAATAGGGGAGGCAGGGGAGTCTCCACAGCATGTTGTCTACCTCATCTTAGGGCTCCAGGGCCATCTGCCTAAATTTTCTCTTCCTTCCTGAGTTTCTCCTTTATTAGTCTGCAGGTTTCCTAGGGACACACAAGTGGGTGTTCCCCCAAATAATCATTCTGACAGAATTCCTTCACTGATGCTTTGCTGTCCCACCTTAGAACTAATTTGGATATAACCACTGCCCTGTCCCATCCTGCCCTGCCCACATGGCAGTGACTTGCTACGGTGCCACTTTTCACCACAAGATGACAGTCTATCTCAGAGGAATGGGCATCCCTAACAGCCTCCCCATCTACTCCATGGGATTCCCAAGCCTGGGCCTTAGGGGTAAAATTCTGGGAGCTGGTTTTGGTCTCTCTTGTATTAAGACCCAGGAGTTTGAGTAGCAACCCCTAGAGGGACCCTAGGGCAGCCAGCTGGGATCCTGCTGCCAGGACAATCTGGCCTGTGCATCCCTGTCACTGTGCCTGCACACTGTATCAAAAAAGCCACCAAATGTCCTTTGCCTCCTGCCTGGTGCCTGGGGCTCAGGGAAGTAAGCCCATGTCAAACAAAGGGCCCCGCGTGCTGCCCCCATCCCCAAAAAGCAGCCGGGACAGCCGGGTATCCAAGCAAATGGGGCAACAGAACGGCAGCTGCTGCCCGGCACATTACACACTCGGTTTTCTTAATTCCCTCTCGCAGCTAAGTGGTGATTACCGGGTCTGCCTGGGGCCTGATCCTCGCGGGCCGCCTGACTTCAGCCAGGGGGGCACCCAGAGAACCGAGCAGCTGGCGGGGCGCACTTCCGGCGGGGGCAGCCCAGGGTAGCAGATGCGAGGCCCTGATTATTCGGAGAGGGCTGAGCCAGGGGTCGGCATTTGCACTTCAAAGAGGGCTGGGCCTCAGCTCCCTCCTCTTGGGACAGGGTCTATTCTGGAGAAAATCAACTTGCTTTGAATGCGTTACCCAGCGGGGTCCACCCCCTTGCTAACAGGAGGGCGATTTTAAACAACCCCTGCGAGTTAAGGCACACACTCACTAGGCACCCCCAGGGACCCCTCCTCTGTCTTGAGCAGTCCTTTTCATGGGGTCTGTTTCCATCTGGATGTATCGCCCATCCTGCATTTACACCCTTTAACTCATCCCATCCCCTCACCCCTGTTATGGGCTAAATTGTGTCCTTCTGACAGATAGGAAGCTCGACTCCCCGGCCCTGGGCTGTGGGCCTTATGTGGAGATAGGATCAGTGCAGATGTACAAAGCACCCGGTGCTGCCACAAGCCAGTAAACACCCAGGGGCACCAGAAGCCACAAGAGACAGGGGTGGATCCTTCCCTAGAAGGGAGTGTGGCCCAGCTGACATCTTGATCTTGGACTAGGGGCTTCCAGAACTTCGAGAGAACAAGGCTTCTGTTATTTAGAGGCTCCTTCCTATTCTGTGGTGCCTGTTATGGCACCCAGAAAAAGAACAGACTCCTGGAAGGCAGGTGGTCTCTCCTTCCTTAGGTGTTTAAGAGTTAGGCCTGGTGTGGAGGCACATGCCTGCAATCCCAGCTCTTGGGAAGCAGGAGAGAGAGGAGAACTACCACAAGTTCAAGGCCAGCCTGGGCTTGCAGAAAAAAAACTGAGGCTCTGAAAGGCTGTTGACCTCCTCTAGGATCAAAAATAAAGTCAATGGACCTCTGATATGTTCACAATCACACTTCGGGGCAGTTTTGCAAGGCCTTCTGTAGTAGGGTTCCATCCTGATGCTGCCTTCTGTAGTTGAGTGAGCAGTCCTTGTCCCCTCCCTCCCTCCCTCCTGTAACCCCCCCCCCAGGCTCATTGCTCATCCCCCTCCACCCTCCCCCATCCTGAAAGGAAACCCACTGTAATTAAGGTTCAACCAGGGCCCTGAAGTCACATAATGAAATGGAAAGGGGGTTGGGTGGGCTGGAAGGCTAGAGCCAGCCCGTCTCCCCACCCTGCCACCCTTGCTGCCCCTCTTCATTGTGGAGCAGCAGGCCTGGGGTGTAATTATTTGTGTTTGTGTCTCCTAGACCAGACAGTGAACTGAGGGCAGAACCTGGAGCTCAGCCTGCCCCCATCCTGCGCTGTATTTGCCCACTTAATTGGGGAGCCTCTCAGTGCTGGGTAGTGTTAGCACCTCCGGGCTCTGGTAGCTCTGCACTGTACCCTCCCCTGGGGGGCCTGGGCCAGAGCACCGGCCTGTGGCCACTTCGTCTGCGGGGCTGAAACCGCCCTTCTTGCGGGCCTCCGCAGAAGACCTTTGCACACTGTAGTGCACCGTGCACGATGAGACAACGGGATATGGTGGCCAGGATCAAGGCTGCTAGGACCAAAGCCTTCCAATGGCCCTCGTCAAGTTCCTCGCTGCCCTGCGTTTCAGAGACACTGTGGTCTTCCTGGGGAATACAGGCAGGTTGCGGATAATCCAGAATTCTACCCAAACTCAGGAGGCGTGAGCTGTGGACGCCGTCACTCGAGGTGAGATGTTCCTACATCTGCCTTGTCTGACCTTCCACCTAGGCCCAAGGGGACCAGAGCTCAGCGAGGTGGAGAGAGGCACTGGCACTGTTCTTGGCATCTGTGAGGTGAGGATAACAAATCTCCCAGCAAGGAGCTGTGGTAAGGGTCTTGGGGTGACCAGCCTGAAGCTTCTTTAAAGATGCCAAGTGTCACACACAGAGTCCTGAGCTTACCCCAGGGTCACCTAATTGGGACCCAAAGCAGGGGCATCTGCACCCCAGCCTCTTCGGCAGGGTGCTGAAGAGCCCTTCATGATCTCATCGCCTTGTTAGGCTGCTAAATGGAGAGACCCACGCCCTCCCCAGGCCTCCCCACTGTTGTGGCCTTTTGTCTCAGGCTTTCCTCCGTCCTCTCAGGAGAGCACAATGCCCTGGAAGTGGCCACTTCCTCTGTCATTCTCTGCCTAGGAAGGCCTCACCAGGCAGCCCAGGGGTAAGAGCCCTGCTTCCCTCATACTGCACAGGACACTATGTCCTGACAGCACAGGAAGCTTGGAGGTCAAGGGGCTTGCTTGGCACTGATGGAGAGAACCAGGAGTGGAGCTCCAAGAGAAGATGGGTATTTTCTTCTGAGGTCTTTCTGCCTTAGTGCTGAGCCACAGCCTTGGCTGTGGCTACAGATGTGCTAGGCCAGCTTTCTGGGAAGATGCACTGAAGTGTCTGAAATGTCCCCTCCTATTTAGGCGTGGTGGCACTATTGAGAAGTGGTAGAGACTGGAAAAGGCCAGGCTCGGTCAAAGGTCTTTAAGCCACTGTCTTTGAAAGGAATTGAGGGACTTCCTGTCATGCAGGATCAGTTTTACTCTGACGTGAGCTTCTGCCATGATGTGCTGCTTCTCTACAGGTTCAAAACAACGGGGCCAACCGAGTGAAACCACTAAAACTGTGAGCAGAGATAAACTTTTCCTCAGCTCAGGTATTTGTTATGGTAATGGAAAAGCTGACTAGCACAAAGGAAAGATGGAGCTACTGTTCTGCAGGGGCTCACAACTGAATTGGGTCTAAGGAAGCTCCCCTGAAACAACCCAAATCAACCAGTTTGGCCTTGGCCAAGGCCCTTCCCTGGCCAATTCTGGGGATGTTGGAGGTATCTCACAAATATTCCTTCCTTCCTTGTGCTTTCCCTGAATTCATGAAACACTTTGGTTCTGGGCAGCGGGGGTCACTGCACACCCACGTGGCTGGATTTAGGGGCAGGATGAGGGATGCTGGGAGAGGAATTCACCTCTCGGCTGTGCCCAGGACTTGCAGGTCATTCATGGTGCCTCCATAGGGTGGTGCAGGGCTCACAGGCAGAGGGGGACAGAAACAAGAGCTCACAGAGGACACGGGAGAGGAGAGGCATGGTGAGGTGGTGGAGGCCACAGTGAGGCCCCTTTAGGATGAGGCTCTCCTTCACTGCCTTTTGGGAGCGCAGTGCATACAACTCAGCTGCAACCCTCAGGGGCTGCCCTGATCCTGAGAAAGCACAGCCTTGGTGGGGGGCAGGGCACAGGCAAGGGCTGTGGCATGGGGACAAGAGAGGGTCAGGTCACACAGATCCAGCCTCTCACCCCAATCTGGTCTCTGTCGTGACCACCCCATGGCTACCTCCACCTTCTGCCCGCCCTACTGGCTCTCTGTCTCAGGTGCAGCGAGGAGAGCTCTTCAGGGAGGCCACATGCCAGGGTGTCCGAATGCCACAGGGAGAAGCCCATTCGCAGGACATCTGGGGACAAAGGAAGGTGGGAAGGTGAGGGGGAAATGAGCTCTCTTCCCTGCTTGGGGACATGCTTTAGTCCCTCCTACACCTACACACTCCCCCACATACACACATGCACACTTGTCCCGCCCTCTCCGTGCATATACACATCTGTGCCCACAGCCTCACGTGCACTTATATCCACACTCATACCTCCACACACACCTACCCATTCACGTGTACCCACGCATCCACACCTACCCCCTCACATCCACACCCACACAGCCACATCTCTTGAGCCCTAATTTTTAATACAAATGCTTTTAGATGTCTAAAACCCAGAGAAAATGAGCGCCTTGTGCTGCTGCAAAGGAAACTGGTGTGTTACACTTTTTCCTTTTCCGATATAGCTGTGCATGTGGGGTCTGCAAGTAAGAAAATCCCTGCCCATCTGGATGTCTCCAAGATGGCCATGTGCAATGAAGCCAGAGAGTGATTCACTTTCCTTGGCCACCAGATGGGGTGGGGAGGGGAGCGGGGCTTTGTGTTGGGGCCCTGACTTCAGTTTCCCTGTAGCTTGCGTCTTTCCGCAGTGCCAGCTCTACTTGGATCTGGCCAGTTGGCTTCGCTGCAGCCCCTCCTGCTTTCTAAGTTGAGTCTTTGAGGCCCAGCCAGACGGCGGTGGGTGCCAGAACTTCCCTGGAAAGTGTTGTCTACACGGGGTGGGCGGGAGGCAGGTTGAGGTGCTGGAAGGATCTGGAGAAGCAAAGGTGGTCAGATAGGCCCTGCTTTCTCCTCTCCACCAGGGACCTGTGCCCTGGGCCCTTTATCAATGGAGGGAGGACCTAGACAGACATCCCTGGGCTCTCGTGGTGACCTTGAAGTGGTGGCTTCCCTCTCCACCCAGAATGGCAGTGATGGAAGCTAGGACTGAGCAGGCTAAGTCAGGGCAGTAGACGATGGTCTTGGGGTTCTCTGCCACTCTAATGGAGGGACCCAGAACCCAAGCCGCACCCCTCAGAGGGCGCCTCTGAGTGAGGGCTGAGACTCAGTCCCCTGTTATTTCTAGAGTGAGGAATTGAATCTGTCTCACCTGTCACTGGTTACCCATGCTGTCCAGAGCCAGCTCACCTCTAAATTAGCTGTCATTGGGCTGTGAAGGGTGGGACAGGGCAGCAGAAGCGAGGATGCAGTGAGACCTGTGCACACATGTATGCATATGTGCGTATGTGCGTGTGGAAGCGTGGACCCGCACAGCGGGGGAAGAGCTGAAGGAGGAGGGGAAGTGCGGGCCCCAGGGTGGTGGGGAGGGAGGTTTCTAACCACTCTGGGTCAAAGTTTGCTCCTCCACATCCCTAGAAAATCCTTTTGTCCCTTTCTTCGCCAGCCATATCCTCTCCCCCAGGGCCCCACCCCACAACAACCACTTTCTGGGGCTGAGAGTGGAGGTGCAAAGCCTGACGGCTGCTGGAGACACAGCTGTATGTGCCCAGGTGAGGCTCAGCCAGGCCAAGGGAGCTGGGGCCCTGCTGCGGTTCATTCTGGACTGAAGTGCAGTGACGTCACACCAACATGTAACAGCGATGGCAAGGCTGAACCACGGGCGTAGTGACAGCAACAGAGGTAATGCTTTCGCCAGCGTCTCTTAAGCATTACCTCATTTGTCAAAACAAAGCTCTGAGGCAGCACGGAAAGGTCAACTCACTGTATCTGCTGTCACACAGCTCAGCAGCAGGGGACTCTGGGGGACCCCAGGCAGCTGTCTGCTTCTTCTGCCCACAGCACACTGACCCACTGCTCCCAGCTGCTCACAGCAGAAGCCGGGACTGGTGGTGGCGTGAAGTCTGGTCCTAAGGACAATGAAACAAGAGGAATCCTCAGGCTGAGGGAGCGCGATGCTGTAGACGATGGAGTGTTTTGGGGAGCCCTCTTTTCCCTGTGCTTAGATTCAGATTTCCTGTGATGGGTGTTGGGACCCTACAGTGGTGAGGCTGGAGAGCCAGGGCAAGGGGCTGGACTTCATTCTGAGGTCCATGGGGGCCACTGGAGGTTTGGAGCTGCAAAGAGGTATGTGGGAGGGCCCTGGGGCAGCTGCTTGCCTGCCACGTGCTTGTGAGCTTCATGGATCAGGAGCAGAGCATCCAGCAGGACCATTGAGGCCTCCAAGGTGACTGGTCTATAGCTGTGACCTTGGGAAAGTTCTCTGTCCCACTTGGGCTCTGCATTTGTGTATCTGTAACGCACAGGTGGCTGGAACCTGGATCTGGGATGTTTTGGATGTTCTGTGCTTCTTTAGATGATGTCAACTAGGACAATAGGTGTCAGAAGCAGAGGATGCAGGGGAGGGCATTCCAGAGTGGACAGATCCTGGGGGTGGAGCTCAGGGGCAGGATGCTTGCCTTGGAAAGGGGTGAGGTGCTAGGTTCAACCTGAGCATTGCGGCGGTGGTGGGGAAGCGAGTGGATCCCACAGGGTCTAGGTTCTGACTGGACAGAGAGGACAACAGATGGGTAAAAATCAACCCCAGTTCCGGAGGGCAGGTGAAGGGAGATTCTGTGGACAGAGTGTGAATTACATGGCAGGGTGGGGAAACTTCTGCCATAGGTCCCTCTCCAAAGCAACTTCCATGAACATGGAAGCTAAACAGCCTTTTCCCTTCTTACTTTTGAGACAGAGACTCGCTATGCATTCTGGACGGGCCTTGAACTCACTTTATAGCCCAGGCTGGTCTCAAACTCACAATAATCCTCTTGCCTCAGCCTCCCAAATGCTGGGTTTATAGGCACCACGCCCAGCTGAAGCTAAACATTCTTCATCAAATTATGATTGATTAATCAAGTCATTCGGATTGCAGTATCTCTCCAAGGAGTACGCCACCTCACCACTGATTTTCATGTAAGAGAGAACAGTATTTAATGCTTAGGCCTTTTATCTTTTCCTGCTTGCTGGAGATTGAACCCAGGGCCTTCACACTGAGCTCCATCTCCAGGATCCCACCCCTCTTTAGAGAAAGGGTCTCCCTAAGTTGCTAAGTTGCCTGGGTTGAGCTTGTGGTCCTCCTGCCTCAGCCTCCCAGAGTGCTTGGGATGACAGGTGTTTGGGGCACCATCCCTGGTTTAGCATCTGCAGCTTTGCTGGGAGAAGGTGGGAGGATTGGGCGGGTCTAGGCTGTCTAGGCTGGAGAGGAGAGAAGATTCCTGAGAAAGGCCTTGGGCAGCATCCCGGTGAAAGCGTGGTGGCAGGCTGGCTCCCTCATGATGTTGAAGCCCAGGGACATGTGTGATTCTCCAGCTTTTCCTGTCCCAGTGCCCCCTAGCACAACCTTGCAGACACAGAGCCTTGCACCCAGTTTATGCACTGTCACACCTGTTGGAACAGAATGCTATCGTATTTGTCTGTAAATGTTCTTGGGTGTTTTTGTTCATTGCCCTATTTCTGCTATCTAGAAGAAGTTTTGGCATAAAACAGTTCATGAAATACTTGTGGAAGATGGATGTAGAGGTACATGACTGTAATTTCAGCACTTAGGAGGCTGAGGCAGGAGGACCACAAGTTTGAATCGTGCCTGGCCAGCTTTGTGAGACCCTGTCTCAAAATAAAAAATAAGAAGAGCCAGGTACATTGGTGCACACCTACAGTGCCAAAAATCTGAGAGGCTGAGGCAGCAAGATCGCAAGTTTGAACCCAGCCTGGCATCTTAATGACCGAGCAACACTGCATCTCAAAATTTAAAAAGGGAGGGTGTAGCTCAGTGTGTGAAGGCTCTCGGTTCAATCCCTAGTGCTACAACACATAAGTTAACAAATTAAATTAAAAGGGTCAGAGATGTATGTGTGGAGAACTCAAGTTCCATCCCTGGTACTGAAGAAAAAAATGTTTGTTGAATGAACATTTGCACACACGGCTGAATGAAAGGGTGATATTTCAGGCCTGGTGACACCTGGGTCAGGGAGAAATTTGGGGGCACAGTGATCTTCCTCAAATAACTTGAGCACCTGCTACTGAGGATGCCTGGGGAGGCTCGTGGTCTGCCCTCCTCCTCTCAGGCACAGTTGTGCAGTCTAAGGCTGGATAAAAATACCCCGAGTCGGTGCTGCGGGGGCCTCGGAGGCTGACGATTGATCCACCCGTTGTTGGGACAGAGTTCTTCCATTTCCCTTGCATTTTTTTTTTAATTTTACTTTTCTAGAATGAGGAGGAGGTTGGGGTGATCCAGGAAGGCTTGGGTCCCCACAGGAACCGGGAGGAGGTGGTGGGGACCCTCTTGCTCCCTACATTGCCATCGCTCCACCAGTGGGGCCTGGCTGGGGGCTCTGCTCGGACACCGGTCCTCGACTGTGCAATAGCAGGGGGCTAAAGTGGGGGTCCCTGGAGAGTGTTTTGGTTATCGTGGTCTTGTGTGGCATCACCCTGACTTTAGTGGCTTAAATATGTTGTCACTGAAAGGATTCCAAAGCCAGGGCTTTTGAATTCCAGGGTGGCACCAGTCCTGCTCAGTCACTTCTGCCTGCTGGACAGCCCCTAGCACTGGGGCCACTGCAGTGGCTTCTCTGGCCGTCCGCCCCCCTGATGGAGCCTCTCGGGCGGGACCGTTCTGCTTCTGGTGTGATGCCATCTTCTCCCTCCTGCTTACTCCATGATCCACTCTGTCCCAAGGTCCTCGCCTGCTTATCACCCCCTAGGGACACCACCCCTATGGCACTGGCCCTCAGGGACATTGCCATGCACCTCATCCAAATTCCTTCTTCAGCCATTCTGTCTCCTGTTACCCAGCTGCCACCCTTTGGGCCAAGGGTCTGAGCCCAGGAGAGGAAAGAACCTGTCAAGGTGGATCAAGCAGGCTGGTAGCAGGCCGGTGGGACAGATGGCCACTGCAGTGACTGTACCTCCTAACTCAGGGCCTGAGGTAGTGGCAACAATAGCCACTCTGGTCTCTTGCCAAGATGCCATCTGTGGCAGGCCACGCATTTGCTGTGAGCCGAGCAGCTGGCAGAGGGAGCGGGGAGAGGCCTGGACTCTGCACAGGCTCAGGACACCTGGCTGCATGCCCTTCTTCCCCTGGGTCGCCCCAGGGCCCATTTCACACAAAAATCACAAAGCTGGTGAAAGGCAGAGGCCTCTGCTGCACCCCAGGCCACGCTGTCCCCTGCCCTGGGTGGCCTCCCCAGCTGTTTTGTTCTTGGGCTGGGGGGCACAAGGAGAGGACAGCAGCTTGGGGAGGCAAAATTGGCTATGAACGGCATGAGAAATGGCATTCTTTATTCATAAATAAAAACACAACATTACCAGAAATAGTTTACATGACCAGAAAGTGACATCAAAAATAAAATAAGATGAAGTCATCGAAAGCAAGCAAAGCAATCCAGAAAGAATGGAGAGGAAAATAACTATGTCCAGTCTTCCAAGTGCCAGTCCACCCAAAGCCAGTCTCACCTCGGACAGCACAGAGGGCAACCTGTCAGGTGCAGGGAGCAGGCGTCACCTGCCAGGGGACACAGGCTCTGGTAGGGTAGGGCCACAGGGAACCCTGGCCTGAGGCTGCTGCACCCATGGCCCAGCCTGGCTTCCTCTGGGGCAGCTCTGTCACTTAAGAGATGGCTTAGGAGAGCCAAGGACACGCGGCTCAGCAAATGCCTGAGCTCGGTGCCGTGGGGCTGAGTGTGTCCAGCTGGAGCTCATGGACACTCCCATGAGGGGCCCTCAGTCTGGTGCCTCTGACACCCGAGGCGACGCCCTCCTTGCAGAGGGGCTGCTGACTGATGCAGAACCCGAGCACCATCAGGCCTGGGACCTTTTGGGGAGCAGACAGTATGAGTTGAAGTAAGACAGCACCCCCAGGCTGCCTCCCTGAGCTCAACTCGGGCCTCGGCTGCCCACAGCCTCCCGTCAGAGGCTGGGTTGGTCCCAGCACAGCGAGATGCTTTTCAACAGGAAGGAAGGACACCCACAGGAGAGGGAGCCGGCAGTACGCTTGCATTGTGGTGCTCTGGGGCCTAAGGCCAGCAGCAGCCCAGTGAGGATATCTGCCCTGCCACTCACAGGGGGGCAAGGCCAGCGCAGGCAGATGTCTCTGAGATGGGCAGTGCCAGAGGACCATGGAAAGGGAGGGCTGAGCTCCAGGTGGGTAAACCTGACCCCTGCCGTGCTCTGCCCACTCCTGGTGGGGGTCCTCAGCCCCAGCTGAAGTAGTCTCACTGGGAGGAAGGCCTAGAACAAAGCATAGGACCTGTTGGGGGTTGGGACTGTCACCAGTGGAGGGGACAGGGAGGGGCCCTTGAGCCTGGCAATTTCAGGTTTCAATGCAGCCTGCAACCAAGAGAAATGGTTTGAGATTCCAGGGGACACCTGTCACAGGAGCACAGCAAGGCAGGCACTGCCTAACCCGGAGACCAGAAGAGGGTGTGGGCCATGGGGAAGGCACCACACTCAGGGCAGGGCCAGGCCTGGGTTCACTGGGGGCAGCCCCACTCCTGCCCGGGTTCAAAGACCAGTCTGCGGAAGGAAGCCAGCACCGGAGATGGTGCCAGGAACTTCAAGACTCTGGCGTTCTCGTCTCTCCTCCACCCTGGTCCCACTCGGCGGGCGTGAAGAGCAGGAATCCAGCAAGGGCTGGCTGTCCTGCCAACAGCAGCTGCGGCTACGTCAAAAATAGAATATGGAGCAGCCTGGCTGCCTGCTAGATCTGGCTTGCTTCTGAGAAGACCAGAAAGGCAAGAAGAAGAAGAAGAAAGAAAAGAAAATTCCCTGAACCAAACAACTGAGAAACTGCTGTTCTTTCCCCCTTGCTCTGGGCATTTCAAAAGAGAAAGCCCAGCCTCCCATGGGCACTGGCTGTGTCCCTGGATGGCCATTGCTCTCAGTAGGGACTCACAGCCTGGGGCTCCTGTGGGGTGTAAGGTGGAGGGAGGACAGTGGCCCCAGGTGTCCATAAGGCTGTGTGTGTGTGTGTGTGTGTGTGTGTGTATGTGTGCACCATCAATGCCCAAGCACCCTGGGCACTATTCTGACTTGGGGACCCATCCCAATCTGTGCCGACCCAGCACTCAGAGATAAAGACGCTATGGGAAGAGGATGCGGACCTGGGATGCGGACAGCAGAGGAGGAAACTCCCAGATCACCCTGAATAGACAGGGTCACTCTGCACCAACGCAGAAGCCTGTGGTCTGGGAAGACCATGCAGAAGGGCTGCCGGCCAGAGAACCCTGCCTCTGTCCTCGGTGGGGCATTCAGGAGGCTCCCTGGGGATCAGCTGGAAAAGCAGGCCCTCAGTGTCCCTGTTCCAGTGCCCCAGGGCCTCTGTATCCAGGGCTTTGAGAGCAGTGGTCATGGAGGCAAATGCTACTAGCTGTTCAGGGGCTGCACCGTTCAGTTAGATGTCGGACCCCACTCATCTGCCTCAGGTACTCATGACTTAGTCCCCCTATACCCTGACTGCTTCCTGTGCCTCATCCCAACCCCTACACCTCCCAGGCCAGAGGAGCAGGACTCAGGTCATGAGGACAGATCAAGGCTTCTGGGCACACATGGCTTCCTTCTATTCCCAAGGCATCCGGAGGTGTCCAGGGCCAAGGGGAGCTGGGGATGAGACGTGGATGGGAGCTTCCGTCCTATCGGGACTTTGGTGCAGGCGGCCTGGTTCATGGCAGATGGTCTCAGCCTGGTTCGGGCCGCGATTCAGGGAGCCCTTGAGCGGCCCATGGGGATCCTGTGCCGGTCTCCTGGAGAGCTGGAGAGTCAGAGCCAAGGTCCAGCGCTCTGCGGAGAGGGTGAGGTGGGATCAGGAAGGAGGCAACGTAGCGACCCCAGCTCACCACCACCGGCAGCTCCTGGGTCTGTGCCGGGAGGCCCGCGTTGCCGCGCAGGGGAGATGGCACAGGTGGCCCCTCGTCGAGCAGGCTGACCCCTGTCCCCCCGCGGCCAGGTCCCCATCCCTCCCTCCCCCGGGCAGCCCCTCAGATCTCTGTGGCTATGATGTCCTCGTAGGGGATATCAGCCCCTTCCAGGTCGATTTCAAAGGACTGCCCGGCCCCGGCCCCGGCCCCGCGGGCCAGCTGCTGCAGGGCCTTCTCCAGGCGCTGGTTGCGCTGGTGCATAGCCAGGTAGCTCTGCTGCAGCTGCTTCTGGTAGTGGATCACCTTCTCCTTCTCCTCCTTCCACACCAGCCGCTCATGCTGGAAGCCCGAGGACAGCTGGTCATGGCCTTGCCGCTCCTCCTGCAGCTCGGCCCGCAGGCGCTCCAGCTCCCTTTGCAGGGCAGGGATGTCCTCTGAGAAGGTGGGCACAGCTAGCGGCCCATGCCCCAGGGATGCGCTGTCCCGCCGCAGGGCAGCCTGGGCCCGCAGTTCCAGCAGCTCTCGCTCCAGGAGATTCACCTTCTCCCGCAGCAGCTCCGACTCGTTCTTCTTGCGCTGCAGCTCGTTCTCACACACCTCCAGCTCCAGGCCCTTGGTGCGCAGGGCACCCTCCAGGTCCTGCGTCCTCAGCTCCATGCCCTCCAGCTTGCCGCGGGTGTCCTTCAGCTGCGCCTTCAGGCTGAGGATCTCACTGGCCTTGGTGTTCACCTCAGTCTGGGATTCCTTCAGCTGCTGCTTCAGGAGAGAGATCTCACCCGACTTCTGGCACACCTGCCGGGGTGGGGACAGGGAGAGAGCCACAGGAGAGTGTCAGCCCAGGCGAAGGCGGAGCTCTGCTGCCTGACAAGACTGGGGTGCACCGGACATGGTGCCTTGGCCACGGTCCCCCAGCATGCCAGTCTGGGCAACTCATGAAGGTCAAGCCCCTCTTTAGGGCTCATTTTCCATGCATCTTGGTTTCCCCATGCACCCACCTCACCCCCACTTCAGGGTCCCTATCTCCTCTGTGCTGGGGTTAGGCTGTCTCACGCTGCCCTCTTGTGCCTCAGTGGCACATCTGCCAACAGTGTCCTGCTGCCTCCTCCCTTCCCCTCCTCCACCACTTGCACACGTGCTATCCACAGAGTCTGACCACGAGCAGTGAGGGAGAGCAGAGCCCCTGAATTGGAGCCTTGTGTCTCTGCAGTCTTAGCCACTTGGGTCACCTGAGTGATTCAAGGAAGACCAAGGCCAATCAGGCTGACTGAGGAGCAAGAGTCATGGAAGACCAGGGCCTGGGGCCCACAGCAAGGACTCCAGAACAGGACTGGAGGCCTCCTTTCAATTTCCTCTCCCCTCTGCTCCCAGAAAGATGCTGCACGGTCTGCAGGAAACTCAGCCCCAGCCACCATGCATGGTTGGCCCAAGGCTCTTTCCAAGGCCAGGTGCTGCCATTCAGATCTTGAATGCTGCTGGAGGTTGATGTTAAAGGCCTGATTCCCAGGTCATGGTCAGTCCGTCCTCAAAGGGCACTGTGGGGCTCTAGCCTCCTTCTCACCCTCTCTTCTGTTTCCAGCATAAGCAGGTTTGCTTTGTCACACACTCTTGCTGTGATGTGCCCCCTCCTCATCAGAGCCCAACTGATCATGGCTTGGGACCTACAAGACTGTAAACCCATTAACCTTTTCTCTTAATAAGTTGTTCTCAGGTATTCTGTTACAGTGACAGAGAGCTGACTAACAGGAAGTCTGAGTCTGTTTCATGGGAGGGAGCAACAGAGTCCCAGTGGAGGCATGGGCTGGCTTTGAAACTTGGCTCCACTGTTTAAGATCTGGGTGATCCTGAATACATCATAACAGTGACGATACAGTAGGGGTAGTGATTAAAAATGTCAAGTCTGGGTCCCCACCATTAGGATCAAATCTTGGCTCTGATGCATAATACACATCAGACCTTGGGCAAGTCACTCAATCACTTTGGGCCTCCCTGTCCTTAATTGTGAATTGAGGAATAGGAATTAAACCTACTTTGTGGTGTGATTGCAAGGATTTGATGAACTTGATACTTTCTAAATTCTCTGCAAATTCTTAGGATAAATAGTTCTATAATATATTTTGGTCCATGTATTTTTTTTAAACTTGTTTTATCCTTTGACCAAGGTTGGGAACAAGGCCTCAGCAATGACCAACTTCTTCTCCTGGACAGGTAGTCAGAATGAAGACAGCACTCCCTTCTCACGGCCCCCCAGCCCATAGAAAGGACACTTTTCCTCCTTCCGCCTGCAAACACCTGACACCTCTCTTTCCAGGACAGGCACAGAAAGCTCCAGCGATATCAGAGTTGGTTACCCCACTCGGGCCTGATGCTGGTCTAAGCAGACTGAGTGACCCTTACAGACTAAGCGACCCATGCCTTTCTGCAGGTAGGACTCTGGGGTGAAGGATAGTGCTGCTGAGCACACCCTGACCTGCCCTCCTGCACCCCTGGGGCTCTGCCAGCTCTCCAGCTGGGCCAGGTCCAGGTGCCTCAATTACAAAGCAGGTCTGAGCATGTGCGTGTGTGTGTGTGTGTGTGTGTGTACGTGCGTGTGCGCGTGTATGTCTTTCCTTCCTCTCCTGCTTCCATCTCAGCTCACTAAGTAGAAACTGCCCTTACACTTTACCAAGGGGGTGCCTGTTCCCTCACTGGGATTTGCCAGTAACAGGATCACTCTTAGGAGTGGGTCAGGTCCCTTCTCTCATAAGCAACAAACCAACCTATGCTGTCCCTGGACCTGAAGAATGCAGGCGTGGCTGTGCCTCTTTTGAGCCCCCAGTGAGCAGATGAGGTGAGGTAGGTATCTGCCCATTTGCCCAGCTGGGCCTCTGGTGTCTGGGTTCTGACTCTTCAATCAATGGCTCAGCTGGTGAACTCTGGGGGCCCAAGGGTGCTGGCGGAGGCAGAAAACTCAGAGCTAAGTGCACCCATCTTAGTTTCCCAGGGAGCCCCTTGTTTGGGTCGCCAAGCCCCGTGTGCCTGGATAGTTCGTGCTGGCAGCTTCTGAGGGGAGGGGACTGGCACCATATGCCTGGTCACCACACCCTGAACGGGGGCACGGCCTCACCTCCCACTGGGTCTCTTCCAGTGCTGGGGCAAAGTTGGTCTTCTCCCGCTCATACGACCGGAGCTTGGTCTCCAGCAGGTCCTGCTCCTTCATGAGGCTCTCGAGCTCCTGCCGCAGCTGTCGCTTCTCCTGCTGTAGCTGGAGCACTTGCAGGTGCAGGACTTGCTGTGTGCGCTGGCTCTTCTGTGATGCTGCCTGCTTCAGCTTCCCACCGCCTCCCTTGGGCTCGGGGCCTTCCTGCTCGTCCCTGCTGCGCCGCGCCCGCTCCTCGAAGGCTTGGCTAGAGGCCAACTCCTTCTCATCGAAGCTCCGCTGTAGCTTCTGCAGCTCACCCTCCCTCCGCAGCAGCTTCTGCTCCAGCTCCTGGACAGCACACTCGTCCGTGGAAATGGGCGAGCGCACGCACGAGGCGCCCTTGTCCACCTTGCCTGCATGCGCCAGCTTGCTGCCCCCGTCCGAGAACGAAAGAGCCTTCAGGCTCGTCATGTTGCTGTCCTGCAGAAGGACGCCCTGCATGATGTTGTGGGCTGAGCCCCCAAAGCGGCTGGTGGGCCCCACAGGTGTGACCAGCGGGTCCAGCTGGTAGCTGCTGCTGGTGCTGTGCGTGGGCAGGCTGGACATGGAGTTGCGACCGGAGTCAGAGAGTGCCCCAGAGCACAGGCCTGGCTTCACCTCCTGATCCTTGGGCTTGTCTGGAGGGACTGGGTGCAGCTGGTGGCTGACACTCTCCGGGGAAGAGTGCAGGACGGCCCCGGACCGTGGCAGCACCGGCTTGAAGGCTGTGGGCCTCACCGGGCCCTTCTCCGAGCCCTGGGGAGGGAAAGAGTCATATTGAGCGCAGCTGTGTTCTCCATACTCAACCCCCCCACCAGTATATGTGTGCCGGTCTTGCGTGCCATCCTGAGCCCAGAGCCATGCTGCAGCCTTGGCACACCTTGCCCTCCTACCGAGGGAACTCTCTGTGCCTGGGGAAGGTCCTTCACGGTGGCTGGGGCACTGTGCCAGCCTGTGCTGACCTCCTGAGAAGACAAGCACTACCTGGATTCATGGGCTGAGAGGGCTACTCAGGGCTCCTCGTCCAGCGTCTGTGTGGTAGGGAGGGCTTGGGCTGGACAAGCTCAAGCGGATGAGTCCCTTTTTCCCTAGCCTCTTCCATCAAGCCTGGAACCAGAAAGCTAAACACGGCCTCTTCCCAGGAATGGAGGATCACCAGAAATAACCATGCTTTTGTATGCATGTGGAACCAGGAATTGAACCAAGGCCTTCACACAGATCTATACACCTGGCCGTTTTTATTTTCTGAGTCAGAGTCTTGCTTAGTTACCTGGGCTAGGTTTAAACTTGGAATCCTCCTGTCTCAGCCTCCCAGAATGCTATAATTACAGGTGCACATCACCATGCTGAGCTAACTGTCCTTTTTTAAATTTGCAGTTTCCATTGGTAAAGCTCTTTGCAGTTTATAAGCCTTTTGTCTGGAAAGTTGGAAGCTTGTGCCTGTAGTGGTGCATACCTGTTATCCCAGCACTTGGGAGCCGAGGCAGGAGGCCTGTGAATAAGAGCCTGGTGTGGATTACAAAGCGAGACTCTGTCCTCCCAAAACAAAAAAAACTTTAAAGTAAAAAACAAAAGTAAAAGCTGGAAGCTCTATGCAAACACAGCAGGTGCTTTTCTGGTACAGGTTGAGTATTACTAATCCAAAAATTCTAAATCTGAAGTGCTCCAAAGTCCAAAACTTTTTTGAGCTCTAACATGATGCCAGTAAGTAGAAAATGTCATACTATGAAATTTTGTTTTGTGCACAAACTTTAAAAATATTGCATAAGATTATCTTTGTGCCCTGTGATAAGGTGTAAATGAAACAATGAATTTCCTGTTTAGCCCTAGATCCTAATCCCAAGATAACTCATTACATATAGGCAAATATTGCAGACTCCCACCAAGCAGGGTAGTCCAGGCAGGCTGAGCACTAGAGAGGTTAAGGCAGGAGGACTGTGAAATCCAGCCCAGCCTGGGCAATTTAATGAGGCCCTATCTCAAGAACAGAAAGTGCTAGAGATGTACTAGCTCACTGAATTCAATCCCTAGTGCCACACAGTCAAATCCAAAATCCAAAGTGATTTGACTTCTGTGTCCAAATGACTTTGAATAAGGGATATTTCACATGTGTGTCACAGCCTGGGTCCCGTCCCACAGGATGGGGTGCGGGGACTGAACAGGACAATGCTTCTGTGTCCCCTGGTGGGACTCATGCATATTTGGGCTGATGTAAGGGCTGGATTTCTGAGCATCCTGGACTTTGGATTCTTTTCCCAAACCCTAGATGATGATAAAAAAAAAAAAAAAAATCCCAGCCCTTATTCAGCCAAAAACCTCCAGTCCTGGCTGGAACCAGCAGCAAATAAGCACACTCACCACCAAGTCTATAGAGGGAGAGGCTGCTAACTCCTTGTACAGACTCGGGCCGCCACTGTTTCCTGGCCCCTCCCCATGTCACCTCCCCACCCTTTCCCATCCACCAGCCTTGCCAGGGGCCCCCCCGCTCACCATGTCCAGCTGGTTGGAGAAGGGCATGAGTTTGGGTGGCGTAGACGGGTCAAAGTCCACCCCAGTGGGGCTCCCGACGTCCCCACTGGACAGTGCCGTGTAGTCTGGCCGGTGGGAGCCCCGGGCCTTCTGGCTGACCTTGATGTAGAAGAAGTCTTCGCTCTTGCCCATTTTGGAGCTGGACTTGCCGTGACCAGAGTCCTGGGAGAAGCCGAACCTCAGCAGCCCATCCGAGTAGCGGTTGAGCTTCTTGAGGTGGGAGGACTTGCGCAGCTTGTACTGTGAGGCCCGGCAGTGTTTGCTGTGGAAGCCATGGCCGGAGATGAGGCTGCTGACACTGCCCATAGTGACAATGACACAGCGACCAAGATGTGGGGGCCTGAGGTGGCTGTGGCAGTGCAGGGCAGACCTGGCTTTGCAAGGGGACTGCGGTCATAGCAAAACCCTCACAGAGCATGGACAGCCATAGACCTGGAAGAAGACAGAGGACAGAAGTCAGCCTGGGCAGACCCAGGCTCTGCAGTCCATGCGGTGACTTCCGGAGTGTTTCTCTGATCTGTCACTGCAATCCAGACCCCCATGCCTGGTGAGACCAGGTGTCAGGGCATCAGAGACCTGCACTTATGGGGCCATCCACACATCACCACTGTGGCCTGTTCCATACAGAGAGCATGGCAGAAGAGGAGAGAATGCTTCAAGGTAATTGGTCCAGGGAGTGCTGTGCTTTGGGCTTTGGTGTGCCCCTGAAATTTAATTCCCAAAGTCATTAAGGTTAATGGTAGTTGGAGGGAAGCATCAGAAGTTAATTTGGGTTAGATCAGTCATGAGAGGAAGGAGGCTTTATAAAAAGAGGAAGATCACCAAGGGATGCCCTGCAGCACCTCCAGAGGCCAGAGTCCCCACTGACAAGATGACCTCACCAGATGTGCCTGCCTGATCTTAAAAGTCCCAGCTTTCAGAATCTTGAGTCCAACAAACCCATATTGTTGTATGAATTACACAGCCTGGGCTATTTTGTTAGAGTGACAGCAAACAGACTCAGACAAGGAGTGTTAGGGTAGCTTTTGGAGAGTTCCCCCCAAAATGAGAGGCAAGCCATGTGGGGATCCAAGCGGCCGAGCTTACCAAGAGAGACTCAAGTCCCCAAACCCCAAGTCCCTGAGATGGAGCATGCTTGGCTAGGTGACACCAGTTTGGGGAAGACCAGGGTGAGAGAAGGTCAGCAACGTGGGTAGAGAAGGAGCAGTTGGGAAGGCAGCATGGGCTGGAGTGGCTGCAAGAGCTCTGGTTCGACTTTGGTCAAGAGGAGGAGTTCTAGATGGTTCTAAGTGGCTGGCAGTTTCACTGGACATGGGGGGACAGGGACCCTGGGGCAGGTTTCTCCAGCTGAAGGGTAAGGAAGAGGCTGGTGAGGGGATGGAGTGGAACTGGAGGCTCAGTTAAGTAAGTGACTAAGACACCACCTTGTGTGGCAAGGGTGACAGCTGTAGGTTAAATTTTAGATGTAACTTTAAGGTTGAAGCTGTAGGATTTGCTAAAGGACTAGATACATGTAAAACAGTGGAAGAAAGAAGTTAAGAATGTCTCTAAAAATGGACAAATCAAAGAAAAAAGCAAAGCAAAGCAAAAAAAGACTAAAGTTTAGATGACTGCCATCCATTTACAGAGAAATGGGCGGCTGCAAGTGGAGCTGGTATAGGGCAAGGTGAGATGGAGAACGGGGATCGGGCTTCATTTAAGACACTGAGCTGGCAAAGCCTGCTGGGTATCCAAGGAGTGATGGGAATAGAGACTGGGGGAGGTGTTGGAGGTGCAGATAGACATGTAAAGGATGCCAGTCTGCAGCACCCAGCTGGGAGACTCACCGCCGCCATTACTACAGAACAAGTGCGGAAAGATAAGAGAAGCCAGAGGCCCAGCCCATGGAGCATCACTTGATTAGAAAGGTGAGAGAAGACCAAAGAGGAGAAATGCAGATGGTCCTGATGGTGGGGTGGAGAGTGAAGGAAAGTAGAAGAAGATGCTTCTCCTAAGGATGGTGTTAGCTGCTCTTTAAAATAGATGACAACTGACTTGTTGATGAATGGACATGGCCACATGAAGGTCCCTGGAGACCTTCGCAAGATGAGTTTTGGTGGAGTGGTGGGAAGAAAGGCTGTACTGGAGAGGGTTCAGGGGAGAAAGGAGGAAGCGACTGTGGCCTCCACTGTTGAGAAGTCCATGATCGGCTTGGATGGGTTCCCAGTTCTACCACTGTCAGATGTGACATGGGAGGTAAGATATTTGACATCTTTCACCTCCAGTTTTACAAACCAGTTCTAAGAGGCACATAACAATTTTTAGAAAATAGGGTCTCCTCCTATAGTCAGTGCTTAAAACACTAACAGTCACCTCATCAGTCCCAGATAGGAGCTCAGCTGGGATGTTCACGCCACACACATGTGGGTTGGATTTAGGAGAATATCTGAGTAAAGCTAGGTTTCCAAAATAGAAAGAAGGTGCACACGCGCATTACACAGAAGAGGGAGAAATTTTCCAGTCACAAGACCAGTGGACCAATGAAAGGGAAAACAAATACCAACTAAAAAAATAATAGGAGATGTGGAAGGGACACATGCTGTCTGTTCTCTAAATTATCCTGTTGATCTTCAAGCCAAAGAATCTCCCCCTCCCAGGGGGACCCTGGGGAGCAGCCCTGCAAGGCTGAAAGAGTCAGATATTGCCATCACCAGGATGGAAACTTGCTGGGTTGTGCTGAAGAGCAAAGACTGCATTAGGAATACGTGCGATCCTTATTCCATTTGTACAAGGATGACACAAATCAACCTTCACCATGTAGCTTTATGTTTTAGAAAAAAGAAAGAAAGAAAGAAAGAAAGAAAGAAAGAAAGAAAGAAAGAAAGAAAGAAAGAAAAAGACTGCATGGCTAACATCAAGTTACTTCTGATTTTTCTTTTATTTCTCTCTCTCTCTCTCTCTCTTTCTCTCTCTCTCTCTCTCTGTGTGGGGTAAGAAAGCAGAGAGAATGTTTTAAAAATTATGTTTTTGAGTGCGTGAAAAGCCTTCATGAAATTAAAGTCCTCTTAGACTCAAGGGAATACAGGAAAGCCTACCCCCTGGAATCAATCACTGGGACAAATGTATGAAATACACATTGCAAGACAAGGACTCCTCCACATTTACTGAATGTTCAACAGACAGCAGACATGAGGAAGTGGTGGGTATTTTCACTGATACCTAGTTCTCTCTCGCGCTCTCCCTTTCTCCCTCCATGACACTGGGGGTAGGACCAGAGGTCCTCCCTTTGCTCTACACCCCCAGCCCTTTTTTATTCTGAGACAGGGTCTTGCTAAGTCACCCTGTGGCCCAGGTTTCACTCAAACTTGTGTTCTCCCTGGCTTAGATTCCCAGAGCACTGGGATTGCAGGTGTGTGTTGCCTCGCCCAGCTGGTATCTGTTATTTTTATTATGATCGAAATCCTCATCCCTATGGGGTCTTCAATCCCACAGTGCATTTTCCAGAACCAGTCCTCTGAGCCAAAGCAGCTTTCCCGCATCGTGTTACTGCACTGTTCTGCCCATGAATCCAGGGCTCCTCTGCCAACCTAACAGTGACCATGGACAAACATGCTTCATGTCAGCCCAAGTCACCAACCACTAACTTGCTGAGGTCCTAGAAGGTGAACTTCCACATGGGAAAGCAGCTTTGGTCCAAAGCCTCTCCTGTCCTCTCTTCATTGTACCGCTGGGGCGAGGGGCTCCTTCCCATCTGCCCCCTATTTGTGAGCACTTCGCATACAGGCCACTGGCTATGACGCCAGCCGGGTTTCAGTGTACAAATCAACCTCTAAGGTTTCTTCATTGCAACTGGAAATGGTCTTACACAGGATCACTAAGATGAAACACACAAACAGAAGTAAAATGTGATGCTCCATCAGGCTACATCTTCTACGATGTGTGCATGACAGATGTTAAGGGCAGACACGTGCAGTCCCTGTATGGAACCTGTGACATAGATGGGGCAGACATGCTGTTCTAGCTTGGATCTGGGACATTCCCCAAAACTCACGTGCTGAAGGCCTGATCCCACACGGGCGGCACTATTGGGAGGTGCCAGGCACTTTAGGTGGTGGTGCCCAGTTTGAGAAGTGGGGGGCTGGGGAGGGATTACACGCTGGTAATCCCAGTGCTCTGGGTTATAACCAGCTTTCAAGGGTATAACCTGTCCCCAGCTCGCGTGCTCCTGCTCTTTCACTCCCTGCTTCTTGGACACCATGAGCTGAGGCACTTTGCTCTGCCATCATGGATTGCCTTCCTGTGGCTCCAAAATCCTCTAAGCCAAGCGACCATGGACAGTGGGCCATTGTCTTTCATCCTTCAGAGGACTTTCTCAGGTGTTTTGTTGCAGTGACGGGAAGCTAACACACGTGCTAAATGAATCTGCTTGTGGGTCTGTGTGTGGCTTCACCGCCATCTCATCTCATGTGACTGGAAAGAGCCTCTGAAGGAGACTTTCCAGGTCTATATATCACTCACATCTGAGTGTCCAGGCCGTGGCACCTCGGTGCAAAGCCTTGAGGCCTCCTGCAGCTCTTAGCATAAAACAGACTCTGCCCCCCATCCCGTGAGGCCCGGGCAAGTGAGGCCTAGTTCCTCAGTGTTGCTTGCTTCTGTCTACACCACAGCCATACTTGTTGATACACAAAGCTATTCCCCACTCACCTAGGGCTTTCCCACCTGCTGCTGCCCTGCTTCTCCCCTTGACTCTTTCTCCCCTTTCCTTCTCTCCTCCAGCCCTACCTCTAAGTAAGGTGACTTTCCCTGGATACCACAAAAAAACTCAAGCTCCTCCACTACTTTCTATTATACCAACATGTTTATTGCCTACAAACTATTTGGCTTAACCTGTCACACTTATCTTTAAATGGGATTGTTCATGTGTGTGTATCTCACCAGAATAACCTGATGACATCAAAGGCTTTGTATCTACAGCTCTTAAAACAAGAATAAGGAAGACCAAACACCAATGCAGAGAGGTTCAATGCCAAGGCCTCGCTCAACAGACCAGCAGGAAATAGGGGATTTGAACCTAGACCCAAATGCTACCCTCTTCACATTTCAGTACGCAGCTGGGGATGATAGGCTTGGAGAGGTTTGGGATCCTGTCCCAGAAAGCAAAGTGAGTCTCCAGGGTTGGGAATGAGAAAGTCTAGAGAAAAGATGAGTCTGCTGACCCTAGCCATCACTCCGTTTCCTTTGTGGAGAAATGCCAGAGAGGTTTTGGGTCCCTGCAAACTCCATCATTCTCCTGAGCAGCAGTAGACAACAAAGGATGTTGAGAGTAAAGAAGAGTGAGGAGACAAGTGGCCAAAGGATGGCCACCTCTGGTCACCTGAAGTGCATTCCTGCCTCTTACCCCCAGATACCGGAGAGTCGCCCCCAAGTCTTGACACGCAGAGCTGCTGTGTGGTTACTCTGAAGCTAAGCTAAACACCTCTAAGTGTCTAGACTTGTTCACAGTAAACTTGGAGAAAGTGTTGAAGAAAGCTTGGCTGCGACCCAGCCTGGTTCCCAAGCCTGGATCTTCTCACCCACCCCACCCAAAGCTATCCCTGCCCCCTGTAGGAACAGGGTGAGTGTGGACACATCTGAAATCCTGGCAAGTCAATCCTCATGGGCCAGGGGTAAAGTCAGCCACTGACGGTACAGATCTCCGAGATGCAGGAGCAGCAGGAGAGGAGGACAGGGAGGGGACACTGACTCTGAGTGCAGCAGAGCAGCCCCTGCATAAGCTCCACCTGAGCCCTGAGGGGAAGGAAGTCTCAGCCTTCCCGGGTGCACTTGTGAACCTCACCCCAGGGAATTCAGACGCAGCCTTCACCTTTTCCCCAGGCCCACCCTGCACTGGGAAGCCACTACTCTGGGATTAAAAATGGCTCCTGTCCCCACCCCCATAGGTGGGACCTGGCAGAACTCCTGCACTCCCCTTCCCAAAGAAACCAGGGCTCAATTCCATGGGACACATTGCTCTCATTATCCCTTCCATGGCATGGGAGGAGCAAAGCAGTCTGTCTGGACTCTGAATTCTGGGGTCCTGGTGGAAACAGAGGGCACAAGACAAGATCTCCCCCCACTACCTGTGCGCTGCCTTGTGTCTCCTCTAGGCTGTTTCCAAGCACGACGTGGGTTTGTGGCAGTTGCTGAGCATGTAATGAGATTTAGCCACCCTCTCCTCAGAGGATTGCACCCCTCCAACATTTTGGCTACAGCCTCTGAAGGTTCCTGACCCTCCACTGATAGAGTCTGGGTAATGTGAGCGTATGCGGCTCTGGGGAATCCAAAGTGGACTCTGGGGAACCTAAGAACTTGATCTTTGGTCACTGAGTTGACTTGAAACCATTCCCTGGAGAGGTGGCAGAAAGGACAGGAAGTGAAAATGAAGGCAAGGAGTGGTGTGGCCCCCTACTCCCATGCTGTACACCTGGCTACCCTAGTTCCCAGCATGTGGGCAGCTTTGAGATCAGTGTCCAAGGGGGTCCCCAGGTGGTCAGCCTGGGTGGTCACCCAGCTAGGTGGACAGGGATTAGGGCTTCTTGGTTTACCCAGGGGTCAACACTCCACTACTCTACCTTCCTTCTGGTGTTTACTTTGGAAAATTTTAAACTTAATTTTAGTACTGGGCATTGAACCCAAGTGCTACTGAATGACATTCCTTTCCCTTTTTCTATATTTTCAGACAGAATCTTCCTAAGTTGCAAAGGCTGGTCTTGAAGTTGCCATCTTCCTGCCTCAGTCTCCCAGAGTACCGGGTTACAGCTGTGTACCACCACTCCCAGCTTAACAAAGTTTTCTAAAGCTGAAATACAAAAATAACCCAAGTACCCTATGCAGAATGGACCATTATTAAAATGTGATACTGGTTTCAGGTACAAAACATCTCAGAGTTGAAACCCTCATTCACTGTTCCTTCCCAACCTCCACCCGAATTCCTCTGTGGGTGGGGGGGTTCTCATAAATTTGGTGGGAACATTTTGGGGTCACAAAAACAGTTTAACATGCCCCGTATGACTGCTACCCGTTTCTTTTTCTCACTTTATACAAATGTACTGTGTGCACCAGTCTGTGACCCTGACTGCTTTACTCGATCTCTTGTTTTCTGTCTGGGACCCACTCGCATGCACAGGGGTAGCACTGGTTGCCGGCTGCCACCCTGAAGCACTATCACACCTCAGATCTTTCCACTGTGTTGCTAAACCTCTCCTGTGTAGGGTTACTGGTGTACACATTTGGGGATTTTTCTAAGATTTATTTTGTTGGGATCTCAGAAGCTGTCTAGTTTTTAAAGCCCTTTCCCTTAAATCAAAACTCCCCAAGAGAGCTGGTGTCTGAGCCCCCTATATTAACTAAGGCATCAAAGGAAGGTAGGGGAATAGGACGGAGAGACCCTAAATCATACTTCATCTGTCACCGGGGATGGAAAGGGACCAGCTGGTGTTGCTACTCCTGAGAGGCCACTCACAGAGTGGAGTGGGAGAGAGGACCCCCGTGTGGGGAGCGTGGAGCATGGTGGTGGAGAGGGAGCTTCGGCTGTGCAGAGAAGGTGGCCTGCTGCAGGCGACACAGAAACTCCCCACTCTGAAGCACCTCAATGCAAGTGGCAGCATCTCCTGTAGCACACTGTGCGTGAACACAGGAGCCAGGTGGGGCTGTGGGCATCCTTTGCCCAACTCCTTCACAATACAGGGGCTGCGCTGAGGTCCACAGCAGAGAAGAGACTTCCTCAGGCCTTGGCTCAAAATCCAAGCTGGTGACCAGCATTCCAGGAGTTACCAGTAAGACAGGACCAAGTGGGCTCCATTTCTGGACAGAGGAGAGGGCGTTATCTGCTATACTGGCACCTGGGCACCATGTGAGGGGGCTGTGTATGTGCAGCTAACACAAATGGGGCTCCACCCCATTGGATTTATGGTGCTTTTCCAATCTGCAAAGACTGTCTTGGGTTTGAGTACTTCAGCAGGCAGAGAAAGCTGCTGCAGGTAGCCCTGCCTCACCTCCAGGAACGGCTAGTGGCTACTGGTAGACACCAAACTCTGTCCCAGCTTCCTTCCTTCTGGGTGGCATGGCCAGCCCAGGAGAGCTTCTAATCTTGGCCGCGGGGCCATATCCAACCTCTTTACTCAGGTCTATCTGTGAAACTCAGAGGACTTCACCCTCACCACCACCCACCCATGCACACGGTCCCTTGGGCAGAGCAAGGGCCAGGTGTCAACCCTGGCTCTCAGAAGAGCAGGGCAGGACTCTCCCGAGCTCTGCAACCTCAGCTTCCCCTCTACAGGGAGAAGTAGCCTACTTCCCAGCTTGACTCTCCTTTTCCTATTCTGAGCTTCCTGGACCCACGGTGGCCTCCCAGTGCTCAGCCCCCTTGACCAGGCTCTTGGGTAGTTTCCTCAGGTCATCTTCTTTGAAGGTGGAGATGGAACAAAAGCTTTTTTATATCACATCATTGAGCACAGTGCTAAGAATATAATAGATGCTTAATAAACAAGTTTTTTTGGTACCAGGAATCGAACTCATGACCTCGTGCTTATAAGACTTATGCTGCTGAGCTAAATCCACAGCCCTTAATAAATATTCTTAATAAATCAGCTCCCAGGGAAGTGCAGGGATTACTAAGGTAGGTCCTGGACGGGAAGGTGAGGCATGGGGGAGGACATGTGACTTATATTGGGTCTCACAACATGCACACACCAAAGCCAAGTCTACAAAATTAAAAATCCAAATCTGGTTTCCAACCAAGTTCTTGTGACTTAAGACTTTTGATTCAATTGGTGACTTAAATTAAAGCAACCTCTCCCCGAAGAGCAATCCTGTGAAAAGATTTTGACCAAAATAAAGAAATGTGAGCAGGATCTCTGTTTCCAAAGCTCATGCACCGAAGTCAACAGAGTGCAAATAGCAGCACTAATTTGGCCAAAGGCACAAGATGCTCAGGAGTTTGCCTGGTGAGAGTTAGTCCTTCTCTATCCCCAACATCTGAGTGGCTTCATATTTTCCCTTTCATAGAGGAGGAGAAAGTTCTTGCCATGTCCTTTGCCTCATCTCTTGGATACTCTGGTAGGAGATGCTATTTAGGTCACTCTGTTTACGGCACTGTCCTTTCACTCCACCTTCTCCGGCTCTGGCTGCAGGGTGCTCAGGGCCCAGGTGTGCAGCGCTGCTGTTGGAGGATGGGTGGGGAGAGCCAGGATGGGCAGGAGTCAGGGAACTAGCAGGGAGCTAATTCTGGTTTCTCCTTCACTCTGGGCTTGGGGCTCTCATTTCCCTTTGCCAGCCTGTTATCACTACTCATAGCTGGGAGGTTGTAAGTCACTAGGAGGGAATCGCGGGGCACCCTGCATTATACCCTATACTGGCACCCACTTTTCCTGCTTTATCACATCGGGCTCTCAGCAAAAGATCATACATTGCAAGGCCTGTTTTGTCCCATGGCCCAGGTTCAACCTCTCAGCACCTCCACTTCCTGAAGTGCCAGATAAGCACGACCAGTACAACACAGAGCCACTACCGGGATTCTGTGAAATCCGCCCTTATCGAAATGCTTGTCCACTTTAAGGGCAGGGCATGCGCACCAATGTCAACGGAAGCTGCTGAAATTACAAAGTAGTGAAGGAAGACGCTGGAACTTGCTCTTCACACATTAAGTTAAAGGCAATCACAGGTTTACAGATCTTTCAGGAAAGAGCTCCCAGCCCCAGGCCCACACCATGCCCACCGCTCTGGGGTTCACAGCGCTGAATTCCTTGGGGATCTGCTCACCTGGTAAACTTGTCTCTGCTTCCAGCAAAACCAGGACAGCAGCTGGGGCTTGCAGGGATGTGAGAACAGCCCCAAGGCGCCTGCCAGCTGGGGCTGGGGGCTCAGGCTGCGCCAGACTGGTGGGCGGTTCCCCAGCCAGCGCCAGCTCCAGGCAGAGGTCTCTCTGTGGCTGAATGGGGCACGTGCCGAGAGCTAATTGAGTCCCCTTTTGTGACCACTCCCCTATACCCTCCCCTAGTCCGTGCTTTGAGGATTCAGTTTTCCTTATCTGGAATTCCCCCCAGGGCTTGTGTTCTTTGGCCTTGACCCCTCCCCTCCCGCGTGCTGCTCTAGATGTAGGGTCAGAGGGCCAGGGCAAGCCTAGGAGTCAGTTAATCATCTCAGCCCAGTCTGCGAGCTTCCGGCAGCCTGAAGGGCTCGGTGCACAGCGCTCAATCGCTCAATCACTCAATCCACATTTTCGGGAGTGAATGGATGAATGGAGGAGGCTGGGGTGGGGGGGCGTGGGCGGCGCGGAGAGGCCGAGGTGCTGAGGTGGTGAAGGCGAGCAGGTTGCGGGTGGGTTGGGAGAGGGCCCACGCAGCACTCAATTAGGCGCACTTGGACTGGGAAGAAAGGCAGAAAGTGAAAGGGCAATCGCTGGCAGGCTGAGTCATTGCACCCGGCGAATAATCGGAAGCAATTCCGCTTCCCACTGCTCCGGGAAGAATCAAAAGCCACTCTGCCTGGCAGCCTTTGTGTGCGGGCTGTCAGCGCTCAGCTGCCAGCTGATCCTTTCCCCTTACCGGTGGGCAGCTTGTGTTTTAGCAGCGCTGACTGACAGTTCTCCCCAGGAATAAGATTACCCACCAATGGAGACCTGCCCTTCCCCCTTCCAAAAATAAAGCCCCTGTTACAAGCAAAGCTGGTGTAGACTGAACCCCCTGTGTGAGTGCAGGCGACACCCATGTGTGAGACCAGAAGGCGGCCTCATACACATTCATGACTTGGGCACGGGCCTCTTGAGCTGGGCAGCACTGAACAGCAGAGATAGCAACTTCTGAAGAACTGTGACTTACACTGGGCATGGTGCTGTGTGTCTGTGACCCCAACACTCTGGGAGGCTGAGGCAGGAAGATCACAAGTTCAGAATCCAGCCTGGGCAACTTAGCTAGACCCTGACTCACAGTGCAAAGTAATTAAAAAAAACAAACAAACTGGGATTGTAGCTCAGTGTGAGGTTCTCTGGGTTCTCCGGGCAGTAGCATAATGAACACACAAACACTTGGTGAGGAAGAGGGTGAGATCTCTGGAGGAGGGCTGGGCATCTGGCTTGACTCCTTCTCATCCCACCTGGACAGACACAAACAACCCAGGAGCAGCTGGAGCTTGAATGTCGGGGGCAGATGGCCCCCTGACAGCCAAGCCCTGCCTGCCCTGGGGCAAAGGCTAAGTGGGCTTCTGCTGGGCGGTGACACTGAAGATTCTCACCGGAGGCTCGGTGAAGCAGCACCAGAACCAACAGGGTCTTGGGCAGGACGATGAAACAGCTTTTTGCGAACTTACCAAAGTACTCTGAGATCAAGTTCAGCTTCACTGGGAAAGACTTGTGAAGGAACACACCACAGCAGCCACGGGCTTGGGAAAGGCGGGTGGTGACATGCTGTTAGCTCTGTGACTCATCTGCTCCAGGTACCCAAAGTTGGTACCTAGTGCTTAGCAAACCAGAATATACTCTACCTAGAGGCAGAAGCCTCCGGTTCTCATGGGGTCTCTGGCTCTGCGGAATGGCTCTATGACTAGCTCCTTCTCCCCCAGATTCTGACCCTTAATCCATTTATCCCCAGGGGTACACCACAATCCTCCCACATCAGGAGATGCACCAGCTGAGCCAACTCACATCGAAGTTCATGCCAACAGTGAGCGGTGGGGGACATGGCGAGGGTGCCCTTCCCTTGCTAACTGCACCCCTTGAACACAGAGAGAACTGGAGCCCAACAGTGGAACCACAGAAGCTGCCACTACACATTCCACCTGTCCCTAAGGTCTGCCTGGTGTGCAGGGGCAGGAGACCTCAGAGATCGACAGGAGGAGAAAGAACTTGGTCCACACTGCACTGCCATAGGCCACACAGACTAAGGTAGCTTGGTGACTTGTACCAGGCTACACAGTAAGGCAGGAGCAGAGCTGGGGCTGTAAATCAGGCTCCTCCCCGGTGCCTCCCACTCAAGTCTTTCTTTAACAGTGGACAGAGAGGAGGAAGCTGGCAGGCATGAATGTCACTCTCTACCGAGAGTCTGCTTTAAAGATGCTCAGCTCAGACCCAAGAGGAAACCAGGTGCCTTCCCTTCACTGCTGAGATCTGTGACTTCCGGTGTTGATCCCTGCCATGGATGGATGGGGATTGCAGCCAGGTGATGGGGGTGTCTTCCCAGAAAAAAAAAAATCTGGGAAAAACTGGAGCTTAGCTGTGTGGTTGGTGTGAGGGTGTGGCAAGGGATGGAGGGAGGAAAAAGCAGAAAGCCACCTACCAGAGCCCAGGCAGAGCTCTGCTTGGGCAGGGAAGAGCAAGCAGCAGAGCTGCGGAGGGGTGGAGGAGGACTGGGAGAAGCTCCCCTGCTCCCCCTCCTCTCATCTTCTCCACAGCCTGGCTCCTCCTTCATACCCGCTGACAGCCACAGTGCATGTGTTGTGTAATAGGCACCGGGTTTGAGGGGAGAACTGGAGGAAGGCACAGCTCGGACCCCCAGCTGTGGGCCCTGGAAGTGACACATGGCAGTGGCTTTGGTCCCCGGTGTCCTCTGTGCTCTACAGTACGTGTTCCTAGGCTCCATGCTGGGCCCATCTGCTGGGAGTCTGCGCCACTCAGCCGCTGTGTCCCCCTTCAGAGTCCCTACCTGTCCTGCTTGGAACTCCTCTTGGTGCCACCTGATGTGTCTGGCTGGGGAGTGTGACTTCCGTGTCACCTCTCCCTGCTTTCTCCCGTTCCTCCTCCTCCAGGGCTGGCTCCAGGCTGAACAAGAGCCTCACATTCAGCAGAGGGCTGTGCATCCAACAGCCTCCCCATACTCCCCCACCCCAGCCCACTGTCCCCACCCTTCAGAGACTGAGCCACTTGACCTCTCCAGAAGCTCCGGCCCAGCAAGGTGGCCCCCAGCTGTCACAGAAGTCTCCAATTCTGTCCCCTCTGTCTCTGTGAGCCATCCTGGTCTGGCTTACCACCTGGCAAGGCCAGAGGGGCATGAAGACTCTCTCAACAGCCTCACGGAGGTGCTGGGACTTGAAGGTCACTTGAATGTCACTCATCACTCCTGGACCTTCTGCACTTCTGGCCCAGTGATGCTAAACTGTCCCCCCTCCAGGGCTGGCTCCAGGTTGCTTCCCAGCCTGTCATCCTGGCCTCTCAGGAACTTTCTACCTTTCTTCCCTTGGTAGAGATGGCCTCTGGGTCCACCGGGGCTGCTGGCAGGTGCACAGGGGCAGAGGCAGGTGAAAAAGTCCCCCTTGAGTCCACTGGCCTTCTTCCACTAACAAATGTGTAACAATCAAGTCAGCAGCTACAAACCTCCATTGCCTGGGGTCTGGGGAAGGGGGAGGCACAGGACCCAGCACTGTGATGCCGAGTTTGGCACTTTGTACCTCTAGGACTGCGCAGATCATGGCCTGACCTGAATTATCCTAAGCTCCTAAGGGCAAGGATCTTGTTTTATATTCTCAGAAATGCTGAGTAAGCCTTGTGAACATGAGTTAGATGTGCATTTAAATTATATTTCATCTGAGTAAGTCCCCACTTCCTATTCTCTTCCATTCTCTCAACCTTCCCATGTATCCAGGCCCTGGGTAGAAAATCCAGAGAAAATGTTAGCTGCTGTCAGTGCAAAAAGAAAATCCTCTCCTTCCGTCCCTCTCTCCCTCCTTCCTTCTCCCCAGCAGGTCATCTGGGGCTCATGAAATTGGAAGTGAAGGTAGAGTAGGGGCTGAGGACACTTCTGGTGTCAGGAATCCCCAGACATGTTCCAGGGATGGGAAAGAGGTGGAAAACACTGCTGCTTCGGTAATATTGCAAACACTTCAAAAAGTCTAGGTGTGGGAACTCGGGTCTGTAATTCTAGTAGTCTAGTAGGCAAGAGGATTGCAAGTTCAAGCCCAGTCTGGGCAGGTTAAAAAGATGATTAGGGCTGTATGTAGCTCAGTGTAAAACCTCTGGGTTCAATCTCCAATATATCTAAAATATAAAACCAAACAAATGAGCAGCAACAACAACAACAAATTCTTTGAGATGCTTTTTGGGCTGAGCTGTTCTCTCAGAGTGCAACATCAAAACTCTGACCCCATCGTACACAAACCCCTTCAATGACACCCTGAGCTGCCAGCGTATTGTAACCTGTGACACCCTAGCCAGGTGGAAGAGAGCAGAGGGCATAAGAACTGCCCTCAACACTGTCCCTCTTCCTGTACTGGCTACAGAGCTCCCTCCTAGGGACACAGGAAGGGGAAGGTGACTGGGACCAACGGGAAATGCATGCAGATGAACTCAGTCCCTAGCTGGCCTGCTTCTCTGTGCACAACCAAGGCCACTGATTTTGCAAACTCAAGCTCTCCTGCGAACATAGGAGCTAAGGACTCAGCATGGGTTATCACCCAGGTAACCAGGTGAGCTGCATGCTTTTGCAAGTGAAAGGGGACACTAGTGTTAATTATACCAGGAAAAGAGACACAAGTGGGGATGTATGGTCACCTCAGCATAGTAGATCAGCCGTTTCTTCTCGTGGGGCCCAGCCAGGGACTGAAGGTTTGATGTCACCCAGTCCCTTGATCCTCCCCTCAAACACTTCATGTCAAGAAACCAGGAAGCAACTAGAGGTAGAGAGTTCCCAACTACATTCATGGTGCCCTGGCCAGGTGCTTTACCCACAGTGACACTAAAAGTGCTGTAACCATGTGATTTCATCTGTCCTCGCAACAATGGAACTGGACAGACAGGTACTGTAAACTGGAGATGCAGAGTTCCAGGGGCCCCTGCTACAGGAGCTGATTCTAAAACCCAGGACTTCTGGCTCCCAGGACAGAGCCGTTCCTTCCTCACACACAGCCTCATCAAGGAGCAGGCAGGATGATAGCTGGGGCCTGACCTGGATGGTTGCAACACAAGTGCCACCTGCCAGGACCCGTGTCAACAGCAGCTCTGTAGCAGAGACCTGCACTGGAGGGGTCAGCTGCTGAGTGCACTGGGAATTGGTTCAACACTCGAGTACTTACTGAGCATTCACCAAGTACAGTCACCAGGAGAGCCCTGCAGACAGGCTGCCCTTCTAGTCATGAAGTCATGCCAGAAAATGAAATTAAGTTTGGCATATAAGATTGGATCTAAGTGCAGTGTTTCTTCACCCACCTATCTCCAGTACTCCAAGCTACACGGACTAAGCTAGATTCCCAAATGACCCACAGGACAGAGTCACGGCACTCACTGCCAAGGTTGCATCGGACATCTAGGGTGACTTCCTGGCTGGCCAGCATCCCTGACCATCCCCTCCCCCCTTTCCAAGAGCCCCTTCCCTCTTCTCTCTGCCTTTGCTCATGTCGCTGTCTCCTATCTGATGTCCTACCTTCCTGGGTTCTGCCCTCACTGGTTCTTTCTGCTGTATAGACTTTCTGGTGCCAGGTAACGTTTTGCTGCATAGACTCGTTTACTATCAACCAAGTAGTAAACTTTCTTGACCCCAACTTCTGCTAGGCACATGAAAGCACCACAGTCCCCTGGCTCACAGGTACTTCCAGGGTCTTTGGTTATATCTCAAGTCTCATCTGTCCAACCTCCTTTATTCTCCAAGGGCCCCGAACCCACTTCTGCTGCTGTACTCCCCGAGGGCAACTTCACCCCTACAGCCCAGAGTAAAGGAGTCACTGGGAGGGGACTCCCCCCACTTCTTGAACTCACAAACCTGCAGTTGAAGTGGTTTCTGCCTCTGATGTGTCTGTCACCCTGAGAGCAACATCTGTCCTTAATCAGGCTAATCCTTCCAGTATGGCACGAATCCCTCAGCTCTACCTTCTCAGGGGCTTGCTCTAAGATGATGTTCTCTTCCTTCTGTCTCTTAAAGCTTTGCTTTCCAGAGCACATGCCTAAGTCTTCCCATTCAAAAGCAGCATATCAGCTCCTGAACTCCAATCTTCTCTCCAGGAATCATCATCATTCCTGTTCGTGGCCAACTTCTTGAGACAGAAGGTGATATTCCCATGGCTGCCTACTCGTTTTCCACTCCTCTTCATTTCAGGGAAGCCTGGCTTCCACCATTGCTAGAACTGCTCTCCAGGGATGCTGGGAAATCCAATAGGTCTTTTCAATGCAAGTGGTCCTACAGCAGGGGGGTTTGATTTATGACAGTTTAATTTACAATGTCATGGTGCAAAGTAGTCTGCATTGGGTGGAAAGCATAGTTTGCATCTTGAATTTTGATTTTTCACTTTCTCCCTCCTTCTCCTCTCTCTCCCCCTCTCCTTCCTTTCCCTCTCTCCTCCTCCGTGTGTGTGACACTGAGGATTGAACCCAAAACCTTTTCAATGAGCTGCCTTATTTTTATTTTTTATTTTGAGATAGGGTCCTGCTAAGTTGCTAAGGCTAGACTGAAACTTGTAATCCTCCTGCCTCAGCCTCCCAGAGTGCTAGAATTAAAGGTGTATACCACCAGGCCCAGCTGCAATACTCCCTTGAGATGCTGGGCAGTTATGGTGGGCTGCAGCTCTCAGTCCTATAATCACCAGAAGAAGCAACCCATGTCACACAGTGCGCTGGGTGCGAGGTTGTTCAATCGGTTTAGTGTATTGAATGCATATTTTCTGAGGGATATTCGAACCCATGATGGGCTTACTGGAAGGTAACCTCACTTACAGTTGAAGTTCATTTGTAGTTATCAGACAAAACCTTCCTAGTGACTCCAGCTTTGTTTATTTGCTTTCACTCCCTTCTCAATTCAGTCTCCTTGGCTCCACAGTGAAACCATTATAATCTCTTTACATATCTCCTCCAGGCTCCTGGCCACTGCTCCTCTGTCCTCCTGGCCTTTCTCATTCCATCAACTTGGATACTCTTAAGGGTCTGTCTTGGACCCTGGCCTTTGCTCCTACTCTGCTTCAGTAGCATCCAAATGTTGATGACCTCCAGACCTTCGGGTCTAGGTCTACAGCCCAACCTAATATAACACATTATAGTTATAAATAACATATAATACATAGAAATAATCAATAGAACATATATATTGATTCTGTAGGATAGTCTGTTATATATATGCATATATATGGGTTTAATATATCATTTCAAGTGATCGGAGGCTGACAAGTCCCACAATGGTCACCTGCAGGCTGGAGAGCCAGGGAGATCATCAGCTACTCAGTCCTAGAAGCAGGAAGCCTCAGGACAACAGGGACCAGTGATGCAGCCCCAGTCCTCGGAGAGCCACTGGGAGAAGCCCATCTCTGAAGGCTGAGGAATCGAGCCGGATGTGGATGGGCAGTGGCAGCAGCCAAAATTGCAGCCACTCAAGAAGAGCTGAGCAGTCACTTGCATGAGCTCTCTTTCCCACTATTTGATCCATTCAGGACCCCGTGGGTTGAATGGCATGGCCTACACTCCAGGGAGGTCCTCCCCTTCAGTTAGCTGCTGTGCAAGCCACGTATCTCTGGAGACACCCTCTCAGGCACACCCAGAAGTGTGCTTTTCCAGTTCTCTAGGTATCTCTCCATCCAGTCAAGTTGACAACCAAGAATCACCGTCACACTCACTGGCCCCCACCGTGCTGTTCCCTCTGGGCTCCCCGTCTCAGAGAATGGCACAGCCGGCAGCCACCCAGAAGCCTGCTCCAACAAACTGTCCACGCCTGGCCAGCCTTGGTGCCTTCTGCTTGGTCCTCTCTGTGTCTGACCATCTCCAAGTCCTGTCTCACTACTTCGTTGCCTCCAGCTCCACCATTACTGCCTTAGCCTTTTCATTTCTGATGACATATTAATAGACCTGTAATTTGCTCTGTTCCAGGTTCTCCCAAAGATTCTCCGTTGCCTAAAGAATAAAGTTCAGATTTCCTACCAAGATGGGAAGGCCTTCAGGACTGGACTTTATGCTGTCATATCTGGTAACATCACTGCCTCCTCTGCCTCTGTCCATTCTTCACTCAGTGCATTCTCACTAACCAGAGTTCTATAGGGCCTCATTTTCTCTGAGGATCCTCCCTGGGTTCCCCGCACTGCCCCTGACACCTGAATTCCCAGGTTTGCCTTAGTGATGTTCCCACTGGGAAGCGATCCTATACCCCGTATGTCTGCGAGGCCTCCTCTCTGCTCATTGCTATCATGGCATTAATCACACAGGGAATGCAGCTCTCTGCTTTATCCAGCACTGCATTTCCAACTTTGAGCTAGTTCCTGGCTGGGGCTCAATACATGTTTGTTGAATCAATGGATGAACAAATGGTTAAAACTCATTTTCTATTTGATGGTGTGTGGCTTCCCAAGGACAGGCGCTTTCAAACTTTTCCCCCTATCCCCTGCCCCAGGGGACTCTTGGGGAATATACCAGCTAGTCCCAGCTTGCCACAGGGAGCGCTTCTCCACATGGACACTTATGCCTCCGGGGCGCCCTCCTCTGAGCACCTTGACAGGGCTGAGGAGGGCTGGAGTCTGCAGGCATGGGTGAGGCCTTCCTCACATGGAGATGCCACCATGGCTGAATGACACAATCTGCTGGGGTGCAGGTTACAGGCCTGATGGTGTGAGCTTTCTATACTCCATGCTCAGCAGTATCTGGGGCTGCACAGAGAAGGCACTGTCCTGATTCTCCGGGCTGCAGGAATTCCTGGGACGTAAGACTTCAGTACCAGTAAGGAGGAAAGTCTCAGTAAAACCTACAGAGGTCAGAGAAATTGGGATTTGTAAGAAAGAGAATTAAATTAGTCTTCAGTGACCCCCTGACCTGACCTAGAGGCTTCCTGGGGTGACGTGATCAAAAGCGAAGAGACAGTAGCCAGATGTGTGAGTCTCAAAGGGGCTCCCTCTCAAAGGTGTGATCTTGGGCTTGGAGCACAGTGGGTGCAAACAAAGAATAACATACATGGAGGGGGTGGGTGAGTCATTCAATTGGGAGGAGAGAGAGCTGTGAGCCTCTTGGTGAGCACCCACACCCCTGCCCCACCTGGAAGTCTCATGCAGACCTGGGTGGGGCAGGAAGATCTGTATGGGAGGAAGAGGCCTGAGAGGGTACAGGAAGAGAGGGAGGGAAGAGAGAGAAGCAGGGGAATCCCAACGAGTGCTGGGAGGTTTGAAGGAGAAGGGAAGGGGAAAGGGAAGAAGACCGCAAAGAACTGTGGGCCTAGGGGGTGGCAGCAGAGGGAGCAACCAAACTGAGACTCCTGGAGAGAGCTCCTTGTGATGTAAATAGAGGGCCTAGAGAGGGAGTGGGCTGTGAGAGGAAGAGTGAGGTGCACCCCCAAAGCAGGGTGTAATGCAAATGTGCATGTGGGAGATTTGTATCACAGCTGCTGGTTAGGGAGATCTGATCTGGGTAGCAAGGAGGTGTGGGCTTGAGTGCATCACAGAATGAGTGGAAGGAATCAAGTTGCCTACAGAAAGGAAGGCATCAGGGACTTGAGCACTATCTCCATCCATGCATCCGTCCGTCCATGTATCCATTCATGTATCCACACATTCATCCATCCACCCAGTGCTAGGGGTTGAACATACGACCTCTTGAATGCTAGGCAGGTATCCATCACTGAGCTACACCCCCAGCCTAGGCTGTACCACTGAACTACATCCACAGCCTTTTCTATTTATTTGGAGACAAAGGTCTTCCTAATTTGTACAGGCTGGCCACAAACTTCTGATCCCCTTGTCTCACGTTTGGCATTTTTTTCCCTAGTGCTGGGGACTGAACCCAAAACCTTCACACTGAGCCACATGTCCAGTTCTCTTTTATTTTTTATTTTGAGAAAGGGTCTTACAAAGTTGCCTGGGATGGGCTCAAACTTGTCATCCTTCTGCCTCAGACTCCCCGAGTGCTGGGATTATAGGCATTTCCTAGCACACCTGGCTGTGGCATTCACTTTAACAGGACAGCCCAAAGGTGGGGGGGTCAGCCTAAGAGCTTGGCTTTTAGCAGTGGACTTTTTCCCTGGCACTTACTCTATGAACTGGAGGAAGAAGGGTAAGGCACTAGAATATCCCAGCAATCCCCAGAGTAGGAGTGGTGGTGAGTTGTCCTAAAAGTACCTTTTTTGTTTTTATCATCACAGAGCCAAGAATTCAGTGCAACATCTAAAAGAAGGTTTGTCAGCATCCTGGCAATTCTCCAGCGGGGCTGTCCATGCTTACTGCCAATCTGGCTCAGCACAGTCTGGAGATTCTGATACTGAAGGGAATTGGGCAGGGACTGGGTGCAGGGATAGACCATTAACTGTGTGTACCCCGGGCTGTTGTGCTCAGCCCTGCATCATTTAGCATGGGACCTTGCACATGAGTAGAGCTCAGTACATGTTCCCTGGATGGATGGATGGACGGATGAGTGAACAGACTTCATGCCTTACATCTTTCTTTGCTCAAACATCTTCTACTCTGCAGCAGCTAGAAGCTTCTTTTCTTACAAACAGACCTAATTACTTCAACTTGAGGTCCCCATCACCCTCTTCTCTCTGGAGTAGTTGTCGAACTTCCCTCTTATTCCTCCCAGCACACCCATGACCTTCTTCAACCAAGGTCCCAACTCTCTGCCCGGCTCTGTTTGGTCTTTTCCCTTTCACTAGTTCTCACTATTTCTTTCCTGTACCACTTAGTACAGGACCCTCATTGCCTCACTCAGGCTGTGGGCTCAACTGAGAATCTCCTCCACAACTTGCTCCTACAGTCCCAGCCTCCAATCTCCGACCTCAGTCAAATACTGCTTGCTTGAGGAAACCTTCTATGTTCTTTGTGTGATGTTTCTCAATAGATGCCTGAGACTTTCACACCACTGACTATATCCTGTTTCTTATGTAGGTTTGTTTTTTATCTACCTGATCCCCTCTTGGGGCTTCTTGAAGATGAACCTTGGTTTATTTGTCTCCATCTACCCAGCTAAACTGTCCAGAGAGGGAGGGAGAGGAGCAAGGAAGGCCCAGAGAGATTAGAAGAAATGTTAGTGGGAGGCTATTAGAAAAATAAAAAATGGCAGGAAAATTAAAAACGTGGTCTCAGGAATTGCACCAACTACCCCTGAGTTTGCTTTTCCTAACTCGGTGCTAGTCCCAAGAAGTGGAAGTGCCACTGATACAGAGGAGGAGCCCTTCGACCACCTGCAGAGGCCAAGATTCCCTTAAAACCCCTTGCCCACAGCCCCAAATTTATTCAGGGAAAGAACAGCTTGAATTTCCCTCCTATTTTCAGCCTTTCTTTGGGAGAACTGGCCCTGACCTTGGAGCACCACACAGTAAGGGATATGCCCCTCGGCATCCTCTGCCCAGCCATCCTGCTAATTGGAGAGACTTCAGCTCCTCCTGCAGCCCTGCATCCTCTGGATTTCTGGATGTGCAAAGTGTCCCCACTGGCACCCTTCCTGCGGAGCTCCATTGCCATTCAGGCCTTGTGAAAGGCCTCCTTACAACGGGCGCATTCACTGTACTTCATTGTTCCTGCCCATTCATTGACAATCATGGGGATAATTCTCCCCCTTGCCACTTCTGCCAGGGCACGTGCACACGTGTTCAGACCCCAAGTCGCATTAGCAATGAGCACACTTGAAAGAAAGGGCAGCAGCACCTGCACGAGAACTGCCCTCCCCGCTGGTGCCTGGAGAGTCTACTGCACTAATGTTATTTCGAGAACCACTGGCAGAGTGGGAGAGTGGGAGAATGGTGGGCTGCAGCAGAGCAGGGGAGGAGACTGGGGATCCTGGCAACTCTGTTCTGCAAAGCACTGTCAGTGTCAAGACAGCGCTGCTCTTACCAGGCGGTCCAGAACCAGCCCATCTGGAGCCGCACCCCGACTGCAGCCTGGCACTCTAAGCTCTCCGGAAGATGGCTCTATAGTAAGTTCCTCCAGACATCTGCCTTCTCGTCCCCGATTCCTGCTCCAACCAGCCAGCCCTGCTGCAGTCTCCAGCTCATGCCTTGCTTATACATTCTCTCGAATCACTGCTGAGGAGATGGGGGCTTGCAGTGACAGCAAGAACAGGCGTTCTGTCTGAGCAATTCAGCAGGAACGGTGTCTTTTCCGCAATGTTAAGAGGTGATGGCTGACAAGATGGCTGTTAGGACTATGAAGCAAGTCACCAGAGGGGGCAAAGCAAAAGACTGTGGAACAGGAGCTAAGAGAAAAAAGCACTGCGGAAGTTTGTCTATTTTCCTACTGCCCCTTGATACCTGCAGACATCTTAGCAATGCTCCTGGCACTTATAAAGCCTTTCAGGATGTGCAGCATTGTTTGTTTGTTTGCTTTTGTTCTGAGCCAAGATCTCACTCTGCAGTCTAGGCTAGATTTGAACTAGGTAGGTATATAATCCAGGCCAGCCTGCAACACAACAGGATCCTCCTGCCTCAGCCTTCCTAATGCTGGGCTTATAAAAATCCCCAATGTTTTGGTCACATATACAATAGTGGCCCCATATAAATTCTAATGGAGCTGAAAAATTCTTACTTGCCTATCGATGTCCTAACCCTAATGATGCTGTGTGTAACACACTACTGATGTGTTTATAGTATCCCTGATGGAAATGAACCTATTATTACCAGTTGTATGAAAGCATAGCACATACAGCTGTGCAGCACAGAATACTTGACCATGACACTAAGTGACTGAGTTATGCATTTATTGTACTAACCTTTTATCAGTACTTTAGAGTACACTCCTGCTTATAAAAAAATTTTGCTCTGTAACAGTATGCTGTGTTACACTAGCAGCAGCCTCCTACGTCTTGTGGTCTTATGTTCACGTCTCATGACTGTACCAAGAGGCCACTTGGAGTGACTGACCTGTACTTCTCAGCTGATGCAAGCACACCGTGAGCAGAAACGGATGAATTACTTTCACAGACCCACTTTCTGTGCATACCAGCATGTAATAGCGCATGACTATAACTCTCAGCTGTAAGGACTTAGCACATGTACAAGACAGCAATATCCCTGGTCTCTACACACTAGAGACTGGTGACACACACCTGTGCCCCTCCTTTCGCTGCTACCCTAGTTGTGGCATTTAAAAATGTCTCTGAAAATCCAGGTGTGGTGGCACATACCTGTAATCCCCACACTCCGGGACATCAAGGCAGGACGATAGCAAGCCCAAGTCCAGCCTGGGTAACTTAGTGATTTAGCAGGGCCCTACCTCTTCAGGACAAAACAAAATGGGCTGGGCATGTAGCTCAGTGAGAAGGTCCTGAGTTCAATCCCCAGAACCACTAAATAAATAAATCTCAAGGGCTAGAACTTTTGCTAAAGGGAAGGAGACCAAGAGATGGAGGGAAGTGAGGGAGGAGGACATTGAAACAAAGAATTAGGATCTGTTATGTCCATGTGTCAATGCCCCTCAATAAATGTCATCATTACGCACTGCAAACTGTACTAACTAGCTAACTAAATAAATGAAGTATCTCTAGAGCCAGGTGTGGCGGTGTACACCTGTTTTCACAGTGCCTGAGGCAGGAGAATGCCAAGTTTGAGATCATCCTGGACTACACAGAGAGATCCTGTCTGAAAAAAAATTTTTTTCTATACAATGCTAAATACTCCCTGAGGAATAAAAGCCTCCTTCATTATGGGTTTTTCTACAGATTAGATGATATGATAGCACATGCAAACTGTTTAAAACAGCCTCTAGCACAATACTAGGTGCTCAGTAAATGTAAATTCCATGTAATTTAAATAGAATATGGCCGTTTCCCTTGCAGTTAGCCCCCACCTCACCCTCAGGGTCAAGAGTGGTGTGGGGAAGGCTTCCAGGGAGGGGTCTGAGCCCAAGGCCTCTCCAGAGGTCTCAGAGGTGAAAGGTGAGCTATCTCGCAGCTGCCCAAACTCCCAGACCTGTGTGAGGGGAGGAAGGGGTGTAGCTTGCTACCAGCTGCATGTTTACGTCCACCCAAGATTCATATGTTGAAAACTGACCACCCATGTGATTAGGGACTTTGGGCAGAGCCCGCAAGAATGTGAACTGTAGTAAAGAGGATATCTCTGTCCCTCCCACCGTGGCGGGTAAACGGCTTCAAGAAGACACCACTGATGAACCAGATTTGGGCCCTGACCCCGACTCTGTCAGCACCTTCATCTTAGCCCTCTCAGCCTTCAGAACTGTGATTCATAGGTTTCTGCTGTCTATAAGGTCCCCAGTCTATAGTGTATTTCAATAGCACGCTGACAAGACTAAGATGTATCCAGAAGCCTAGAGAAGGTGGGGGTTTCCAGTTCACACAGAGCGCCTTTCCCAGTAGCCATCTGTTCTGCTTCATCTTCCCACACCCTTGGCTCCTCAGGGGAGACACGAGGCCCATTATACATGAGCGCATGGCTCCTGCTGACAGGCGGCTTCCATCGGCAAAGCCAGAGTGTGGACCCTGCTGAGAAGACGGTGTGGCCGGGAACAGGGAAAAAGGACTTGGGTCTGCAGGCTGCAACTTCAGACAACAGAGGAGAACCTGCCCAGCTGTTCCCAAAATACATCCGGTCTGAGCAGCTGTGACACCCTGCCTGCCCCAGAGTCTGGCCGCTCCATATGCAGAGGAAGAAGAAAAAGGAGATAATCTGGAAGCTGCACTTCCTTCCATTGTGGGATCCATGGAACCCTTCCAGGACAACGACTAATACCAACTGAACACAGCAGTCCTGGGTATCAGTGGGATAGGTTCCAGGACCCCAGGAATTTTCCAAAATTCGCACATGCTCAAGCCCCTCTATAAAGCGGTATATTTACTTCTAACCTATGCACATCTTCCTCCGTATTTTAAAAGTTCTGTAAATTAATTACAATACTTAATACAATGAAAGTGTTATGTAAGTAGTTGTACTATATTTAGGGAATAGGGAGATGAAGAAAAGTACAGACGAGATCGGGTGCATCTGGGGTGATAGACACACAATCTTTTCCCCCAAATATTTTTATCCACAGTGATTGAGTGCATGGATATAGAACCCACAGATACCTGGCCCAAATGGACAGGCAACCTCAAAGTGGCCCAAGCTATAGGCACCCCAACCCCCCCTTTTGTGACCATGGGTAAGTAATGACAATGGGCATCCCAGGTTTGTTCTGCTGTGCCATTGGCCAGGGGTGTGGCCTTCCAAGTGTCAGTTCTCTGGGTCTTCCTGTATCATCTGCTCACATGCAGCACTGTCACAGCTCCTTCCCGTGTAGACACTCGAGGAGGTGGTGATGAGATCAGTGACCAAACCCACCTTAAAAAGAGGAAGGACTGTTGGTGAGTGAACCCACACTGTCAAGTTCAGCCTCATAATGAGAAGCCAAGAAAACAGGAGCCACTTAAAGAGGAGTCTTGGGATGAAAGGGCTCAAGTAACAGGGTGGCATTGACCCAGTTGGCCCCCCTCTGAGAGACCGAGTGAGAGTATGTGGCAGGAGCTGCTACCTGCTGCCCTTAATGGGGAGGGCAGAGGATACAAGGTAAAGAGTTTATTGGTTTTTTTTTTTTAATTATGAAGTTGGCTGAGAAAAGGTAAAAAAGACTCATTTCACTTTCTTTAAAATAGAAAACTGAGAACCTAAAGCAACATTTTTCAATGGTATGTGTGTGTCCCCCATGGGGACCTGAGGACCAGAACCACATTCTGGGGCTCTTTCCCTCTTGCATTTGTTCTTCTCCACCTTCCTGCTCCCTGAACACTCATCTTGTGCTCCATGTGTAGTGACAACTCCCAAGACATCCTGCTGGCCTTCCCTGCCCCCAGCCATCCTGCACACCGGTCAGTCCCAGTGATTTCTCAATGCAAGGGTCACGTATCTCCAGATAACCTTGCCCGGCTCCCAAGACTTATCTCCTGGAGACCCTCTCTATTATCTGAGAGTTTCAGAAAACCCCTCCCAGAAGCTACCACATCTGAAGGCAGTGTTCAAAAGCTGACCTTGACCAAGTCTCCTGATGCCCTTTTGTTTATCTCTGAAAATGACATGTGGTGAACCTGAAGGGAATACAGCAAGGATCAATGACACAGTGAATGTCAAAGGGTTTCACAAATTGTAAAGCGGCATTTGCTCCTGTCTAGGAACCTATCTCAGGTCCATCAAAATGGGTTTCTTATCAACCTCCCCACCTCACGTTTTCTTTCAGTAATGAGCTTGTCTCTTCCCTCCTGCTCCTCTGTGCACAGGTAAGGCTCAGTAAGCCCTGCTTACCCCTCATCTTAGTCCTCACAGGAGACACAGTCAGGTCTCTGGATATAAGATCAACATTTAAAAAATAGTTGCACTTTCATATACTATGATCAAATAAGTAAGAAAAGAAAGTGTAAAATCATACCATGTACAGAATGTGTATGACTGGGAATTAACACAGTTATATATGACCTCTACACTGAACACAGTGAGATATTATTATGATAAAATAAAAAGACACTAAAGAATACTACTACATATCAGGTTCATGCATAGATCAGAAGACTTGACAATCTAATACATTAATTTTTTTCCAAATTGACCTATAGGATCAATGAACTCACAATCAAAATCCCAACATCTTATACATTAAAATGCAGAAGACCAAATTCATCCAGATAAAGAGCAAGAGTGGTTGCTTACCAGACACCAAAGGTGTTGGTTACCAGATATCAAGGACTTATTATGAAGTAACTGTAAAGTGCTATTGAGATAAAGGTGAACAGACCGACCAATGGGACAGAATAAAATCCAGACACAGATCTATATGTAGATGGTCATTTGACACAGATGGTCATTTGATTTATGATAGGGTCAGTGCAAAACAGTGGGAAAACAATTGCTGTGGGGTTAACTAGTATCAATTTAGAGCAAGCACATTCTAACTCCTAGTTTTTATTACACATTTAAGGAATTCCAGATGGGTTGTAGGTACAAATGAAGAAGGTAAAATATTAAATCTCCTGCAAGAGAATGTAAGATGATATTTTCTTGATCTTTGCATAGGTAATATTTCTTAGCAATGACATAAAAAGTACTAAAGATAAAGGAAAAACGTTGATAAGGGATAGTGTTGATACATCAAGAATTTCTCTTCAAAGGTCTCTACTGAGGATGAAAAGGCATGCACCGTAAATAGGGGGAGAAACTTACATACACACATCAGACAAAAACCTTATGTCACAGTATAAAAAAGAACCCATAAATCTCCAATAAAAGACCTGTCAAATTCAAAAGGAGCGAAACATCTGAACAGACACTTTGTAAGACAGGCTATGCAAAGGCTATAAAAGGTCTAAAAAGGTTTTCAGCATGATTAGGCATTAGGAAGATGGAAATTGAAACCACGAATAAATATCCTTTGATACCCACTGGAATGGCCACACACAGAGTCTGACCATGCCAAGTGTTGACAAGGATGGAAAAGAGGTGAGCATTCCACCCCCAACCCAGCTGGGGGAGGACACAGTCTGGGGAACCCTGGGAAGTGCTAGGAGGGTCTATGCAGGCCAAGCAAGTGCACCCGGCACACCCAGGTGCCCCAAGCCAAGAGGTTTCTCACATTGTGTATAAGAAAAGGTGCCAAACCAGACATGTTGGGAAACTTCAATGCCTATTGATGGTAAGATAAATGAGCTGGGGTATTTTTCAGAAAACACTACAAAAGCAATGAGAATAGTGGAGGCAGTGTATACATTGGGAACAGTTTCATAAAGGAGCATGCACTATGTGACTCCATTAAAAGAAGTTTTTAAAAAGAGATTTAAAAAATGCCAGGTGGGTTGCTGCATGACTATAATGCCTGAGGCAGGAAGGCTGAGGCAGGAAGACAGTAAGTTCAAGCCTACCCCCTAGGCAATGTTGGTGATACCCTGTCTCAAAATTGAGATTACAAACATATGCCCTCCATGTCTGTGTCCTTTATGAAACATAAAATTTGTGTACATCCACGATCTGTGTACATTCTGTATGTACATACTTTATTTTAAAAAAAATTCTCATAATAAAACTCTAAGAGAATTCTTTCTTGTTATTTTCCTACCGAGGAAGGCATCTCTGAGAACAGTGAGGATGCACCCGTGTCACACAGGGACGGGGGCAGAGCCAGGATTCCAGCCCCTGCTGTTGGCTCCTCACCTTAGGTAAAGAGCTGCTCAGTCTCCAGGGGCTCAGCTCCCACTGGGGCTTCCAGGTCACCCTCAGTTCAGCGTAGGTTCCATGGGGGCAGAAGCACAATCTGCGCCTCGCCCTGGCTTTATGGCGGCTTTTCTGAGCTTGCCCCGACACTTCTTCCCACTGGAGCCGCACCCCTGGGTGCCCTGGCCCGGTTCCTCTCATCTCCCTGCTTGGCAGAACTGGTGCCACCTGCAGGGTAGGGGTGGCCTGGTAGCTTCTGTCACATTCCCAGGAGGCAGTGCAGAGGGGGAAGAGAGAAGGCAGAGATGGGTGCAGTGCAGGCGCCTTACTCTTTCAAGTTAAGGCAGGGCAGGGACAGAGACTGTGGCATCAACTCCGCCCCCAGCACCCTCTCCTCTCCATTCCAGTCTGGGCTGGCCTCAGATGAGCTGGCTGAGCGGTTGCTGTGGCTGTCCCCTACTTGTCCCCAAGACAGGCACTCACTTGCATTTTCACCACTGCCACCTCCCAAAGAACCAGCACTCTGCTGCTATTAGGAGACTTTACTGGAAAGCTGATGACCACCTTCCATGGACCAGGCAGGGGCTCCGGGAGGCCCCTGGCCAGAGGTGCTGCCCCAGCTGAAGCAGCGCGATGTGTGTCCATGGCATCCAGCAGGGGGACAGGCTGCCTTGCCCAAGCTCCTCCTGTGCCCTAGGCCTGGTCTTATAGGCAGCTGAGCTAGTTAGAAATGTTATAGGCAGTCAGACAGGGCTAGGCCCTCAAAGAAGCTGGCATAGAAGACCAGATGTCTGATGACCTTGGAGGAGACACACGCCTCTTGCTATGGGCCAGATCTTGGGACAGAAGGCAAAACAAATACAGCCATATCCTTAAGTATAATCCTTAGGGATTAAATCTAGATCAACTTGAGAAATCAGGAGTCACCATTCCAATCCCTAGGGAAGAGTCACTGATCCATAAAGAAAGCTCGCCTGATATGTGACTCACTTCTCCATTTGTTCCCAATTAAATCAATTTTACTGAACTATTAATCTTATTGGCTAACATAACTCTGTCCCACCTCATACCCATCTACCTCAGTTCCCAGTTTTCCCCAACTTTATACCCGCCTTACCTCATGAAATTTTATAAAAATTCTGAGAAAATACATAATCTTTGGCAACCCACTCAAGACCCCTTTTGTCTCTCAGACAGAAGCTTTCTTTCTCTCAGTAAATACTTCTACTCTTAACCTCCATTGTTCCTAACATTCATTCCTCGATTTTAGAGAACATGAACTCGTACCAGACATATTGTAGGTTGGGAGTTTCATTCCCCTATATCACTGGGACTCAACAGGGCACATGTGACCTGGGCCAGCTGAGCCCCAGTCTTAGAGGAGACACAGGTGTTACCCCAGCAATGGCAGTGCCCTGGCTTTGAGCCCAGGCTGTGGTCAGCAGCCCCCAGTGACATGCAGTGCACAGCAGCTTCCAGGGCCAGGGCACACTGCTGGCCCCTGCCCTCTGTGCCCTTTCCTCCACCCTCACTCTGGGACTGAGTGTCCCCCATTCCCTAGTTCCCTCACAGCCTCCTCGGGCACTGGTGGCTGCTGCCTCTCCAAGCTTCTATTTCTTTGCCCCTAAGCTAGAGCTCAGTGGTTCTCTTCTCCAGCAGAGGGCTTTGGTTAGCACTGAGTGAAATCTCGTTTGTCAAGAAACCAGGATATAATTTAGCACGTACTGTGTGGCATTCACTTTTCTTTTCTTTCTTGCTTTTTTTTTTTTTTCCCTAACATATGGGACTTGGTGACTCAGGACACAGTGGGATTGTTGGGGCTCAAAGTCTTGATAGATTTTTCTCCAGTTTCACAGGTTCACAGGGCCCTGGGCTCTATTTCTTGTCTTTCCCCAATCTAAAGAACAGAGAACATTTCCATTTGAGAACATTTCTATTTGGGGCCTTCAGAGAATAGACTAAAAAAGATAAGCATCAAAAACACAGGCTTCTGCAAGATTAGGATCAACTGTTTGCAGGAATTACTCCTCTAATGCCTCAAAGATCACTGATGTAGCAATGGGTTGCAAATTCCCCTGAGGATAGGGTGGAGGGCTATCAGGTTCACTGTGGGGTCCCCAGAACCTTCTCCTGCCACACACACAGAGTCTGGGTGGATGGGGGACTGGAGCCACCTCCACTTTGTCCCTGAGTCTCTACCGGGTAGCAGCCCAGCCTCAGGGTGTGGATGAGATGGGGCTTCCAGCTTGCTCCACCAGCACTTACCTGTGTCTCTGGCTGACACCATCTTAGCCAGTGGCTGAGGCTCTCCTGGCCACAGCGTTCATGGGGCCAGCCCTGCTCCTGACACCGACCTCCAGGACTGTGCCTAATTCCACACCTTCCCTGAGGAGGCAGAGTAGAGGAAGCCATGGTTGGGACCAGGAGGAGTAAGCAAGGAGTAAGTAGCTCAGGGCCAGGTGTAACGGTGCACACCTATAATTCTAGCCACTTGGAAGGCTGAGACAGGAAGATCACAAGTGTGATCCCAGCCTGCAATGGTTCAGGAGACCCTCTCTCAAAATCTAAAGGTATCTCAGGGCTCCCTGGCTTTAGTCCCCATTATGGGTGGGAGGAGCATGAAGGGGAAGAGGAAAGAAGGTCAGGTTCAACTTTGCAGGTTGTGATTCTGAGTCTGGTACAGGACAACCACCCTGGAATTCTGGTAAGAGAAACATGCAGACACCACCTTCAGGAGGCAGACTTCTTCTGCAGCACCATCTGTCATGCAGGGCAGAAGCAAAGTTGTCCTCCAAGGCTGTGCTCCTGAAGGCCTTTCTCAGGGAGAAAGGTATCAAGCAGATCATTGCTTTACACTGTCACTCTGTCTGGCCCTAGAGTCTGTCCTGACTGCCCTGGAAACTCAGAGCAAGACCTGGGAAGACACTTCAGTTAAACCAGATCCTCCCCCACCTCCTGGTCCCTTGTCCTTAAACTGCTCTGGGGCCAGGCCATGGAGCACAGTTAGCTGGGGGGCCAAGGACAGGGAAAGGGGCAGGGCCGTGGTTTCTCTGAGATCTAGTCCTGGGCCGCACCTCCCTTGGGCCCTTCTGGGTGGAGACACCTGCAGCAGAGGCCTCAGTGTAACACATCACATTTCCCTAAAAGCATCTTACACCCATGAGAATGAGCCCTAAGTCTAGGCTGCCTGCTGGTTCTTTAACAAACAGGTTCCCCATCTTTCATCAGCTTCAGAGTCTCTGAGGTAAAGGTTGGTGGGAGTTTAATAGCTGCCTGGGACTGCAACAGCAGCCCTTTGAACTGCCTGGATCCCACAGGTGGGAGGTTCTCACCCGCAGCGTAATTGAAGGGGCAGGCTGAGAGTGCCCGGAGGGAAGTGCCAATGGAGGGAAGTGCCAACAGCTTTCTTTACTTCTGGGCAGCTGTGGTGAGACCTCTTGGATCACACCATGTCCTAGAATCAGCCATATCTGCAAATGAGCTGGTAGACACATCAGTGTCTCCAAGGGAGTCCGTGGGGGCAGAGGTACTGCCCTCTCCCTTGTAGATGCCAATGTGTTAGAATGAAGCAACCACTGTAAGCATGTGGACACACAGGTTCTCACGGGAGCGTCACACTGGACACCTAATAGCTGGGTTCCTGCAAAAAAAGTCACCTCAACCCTCTGAGCCACACCACTAACAGAAAACTCTCCTGCACTGGGGAAAACACAAAAGGCAAAACCAGGCATGGGGGCTCAGGCCTGCAATCCCAGCACTGCGGGAGCCTAAGGCGGCAGGATTGCAAGTTTTAACTCAGTCTGGGCAATTTAAAGACTTAATAAGACTCTGTATCAAAATAAGAAAGTTTAAAAAGGGCTGGGGATATAGCTCCATTTGAAGGCCCTGGGTTCAATCCCCAGTAAGAAAAGAAAGAGAATAAACATGGAGCCCTCCTAGAAGGTGCCGGCTCTTCATGTGGAAGATTCATACACGTGTGCCCCGGTAGGAATGTGTGTCCCCTACTAGAGCGGCTTGGCTCCTAGGCCCACCCAGGCTGCCCCATCTTGTTTAGTTAGTGTCACTTAGCAGAATAAAGGATTCTCCAGTTCCCCAGCGCAGAATGAGACTCTCCAAGGCGCCTGCTCATCTGGGCTTCCCACTGGAGACCCGGCCAGCTGCACACCCTCTCACATCTGCGCAGCCTGAGTAAGCTGAGCACACAGAACAGAGCTTTCACTTTATTTGTTTTCCTTTCTCTCCCTTTCCTGTCATAGGTGCTACATAATCCAGGAGGCGATCCAGCTGGGGAAGACTTCGGCTTGGAGGCAGGTGGCAGGAGGAAGGAAGAAAGAGGCAGGAACTGAACCCCTTCTACCCAGTGCCCAGAATTTTCCTCCTTTCAGTCAGTCCCTGTGCTGGCTGTCAGTGATGTCCATGTCCTTCGGAAGCACAGCTGGCTGGAGGTCCCCAGCCCCCTCCTGTGTGCATGTTCGGCGCAGGCTGATCTGAAAGGAGGTCTGCTGTGTACCTGGGTCCTCACCACAGGACATTCAATGATGTCCCAGGCCCCTGTCCTATGTCTATTTTAACTTAGTCAAACTGACAACATAGGTGGAGACTCAGAGGACCAACAGTGGAAATGAGTCCCCTCCATACTGATTTCAGCCACAACCACCTCACTTTGCCAGAGTGAGCTGATAAAAACAGCTGTCTCAGGCAGCACTGCCTGATCCTAAAGTCATCCCTCCCCGTCCCACAGACTGGGCCTGGGCTACAGCCTCCTGCAGGGGCAACTCAGCCTCATGTGACTTTACTTATATTGGCACATGTCATTTCCACAAAAATGCTACCTGAGCCAGTGTGGTGTTGCACGCTTGTTATCTCAGCACTTGGGACGCTGAGGCAGGAGGACTGCTGCAAATTCAAGACCAGCCTAGGCTACATAGTGAGTCCAAGGCAGCCTGAATTGCATAATGAGATCCTGTCACACACAAATCAAAAATGCTATATGAGACCCAATATACTGTACAGATGAGAAAACAAGGGTTCAGAGAGGCCAAATGACCCTCCGTCACACAGTCAAAAGGAACCAACCGTTTCCAATTCCGGTGCACCTGATTCCAAAAATCTGTCTACTCCTGAACTTCTTCGCACTGAGAAACGTCCTTTTTGGCCCCTAAAGTGCCCTCAGTGGGAAGCAGACTGCGGTCCAGTGAGCGGGCAGTGCTCCTGGAGATGCCTGGAGCATGCATGGGCTGACAGCTCCTGGGCAGGCAGCAGGCAGAGGAACAAGGTGGCACTGCTCTGGCACCTTGCTCTTCTGGGACCCTGGTATCACCACCCTGTGCAGCATGGATATGAGTCTCCCTCCTGTCTGGGGACCCCTCCCTCTGTGTGTGGCTGCTCTGGGGGCGGTGTGGGCACACAGAGTGGCACCCTCAACCCCCCTGGCTTGTTTGGGTTTCACTGAAGCTGTGCGCCTATGAGACAGAGACAGAGCACTGTTTCCTCATTTTTGAAAAATACCAACTGGTAGCAACTGTGACTGGCATACTAAGCTTTTTCTGTCACGTGATCTGGGTACATCTTGGAACACTCAGAAGGATAGAAAAGGCAGAAGAGCAGAAGGAAAGAGACGTCTCAACACCCAGGGAAACGAGAGGAAACCAAAGACAGAGAGGACCGGCTCTCTGTGGGAAGAAAAATCCACAGACTGGTGACATTTCACTACTGCGGTGCCCTTTGGTGTCCCCAGAGCAAACCTGCCTAACACATAAGGTCCGAGCAGCTGATGACGTCTACTGGCTCTTCAGTCCCAGTCCATAATTACCAGTGGGATCCTGGCAGCAGCCCTGAAGCGCTGACTTTCATCCTCACCTCCGCCACTCATCAGAAGAGGTGCTCTGGGCAAGTCCCTTCCCCTCTCTGTCTTCATCTGTTTGAGGGCAAAAAGCACAGCCCACTGTGACTTCTCACAAGGCCATGATCCATTTAAACTATTAGAGAAATAAAGTCCTGAACCCAACGCCTTGACGGGGCTCGGGACTTCCCACTCCTTGAAGCCCCAGTTACCAAATATTTCCAAGCTGCACAGCATCTCTGGGACGTGCTGTCAACTTAGAGACAGAGTTGGAAATAGAAAGGCATTCTATCAAGTCAGGTTATTTCCAGAAAGAAGTCTTCCCAGCCTCAAGTCTATGCTATGCAGCACTGCTAGATTAACTTCCTTCAACCAAGATCTGCTCTCTGCATCTCCCTACAGCTGGGAGGCGAAGCCCTGTTTGGGGCACCTCCCCACCCTGGGATCCTTCACCTTGTCTCCCCTCCAATCCCATCTGTGAGAAAATCACACTATCCCTCAGGGATGTGCTCAGGCTTTACATTTTCCAGCAAGGCTGTTCTAATCCTGTTTCTCATATGATTTTTTTTTTTATGTCTCGTCTGTAATACCAGACCTGTGACTCTTTGCAGCTGATCTGTGTTCATGCTTCTCTGAGTCTAGCACGGGGCGTGGCACCAAACCCAGCATTCTATGATTTTAAGAGTGAACTAAAAATAGAAAAAGCTTGCTCTGGGGTTCAAAATGAGACTCCTTAGAGGTGAAGACAGAAAAGATGACAACTTGGGGAAAAAATTTTTACAGACAGAGGAGGGACAAGGAGAAGGTGATGTGAATAGCACTGCTTGCAAGGGACCTTTCAACCCCAAAGTTCATGTTTCTACACATGCTGACATTTCTTTAATGCAGTCTCTGGTTCCCTGACAAATCTTGGAAGTGCAGCTTTGAACCCTAGACTCCAGCTCCTATATCCAAGTAACTCCATCATCAAGAGAAAGTTTTGTAGTCAACAAATGTCTGCAGGTACTGTGGGAGGGCCCAGGGAAGCTGAAAAAACCTGGCACATAAGAAAATCTAGTCTCAGGAATAGCCAGGCATCCTGCCCACACCTGCCCCAACCAGCCACCCAACGGCTGGGGCTTCAGAGCCTTTGAGCAGGCACAGCTGCAGGCCTGGCCAGGGGAAGGGCTGGAGGCAGCTGAAGACTTCTTCCTGGCCTCCTTCAGTGGCCAGCTCCCCTTACAGGGCAGGTGGAGGTGGGGGAGGCTCGCAGGGCTTCTCTTGTTTTCCCCACCTGGCTGCAATGCGGTTTGTCTGCTGGCGCCACTGAGGCTTGGGGCTGGGGGAATCTGATCAGCTGGGGGATGGGGGTGTTGTCTCCTCAAGGCCTGAGCAGTCTACCCCTCCCTCCTGCACTGCTGGTATATCTTTCCAGGGGAAAGCAGGGAGCCTAGTGTTTAAAGGTTGCAATAAATAAGGGGAGCTGTCCTGAGAGCTCAGCTTGACCTCTGATTGTTGCTGCCCATGACCTGGCTGTTCAGAGGGTGATGCACCCCAGGAGTCCTGCAGAAGACACTAAGCATGCGGCTGCCCTCCAAGGAAGGAATGGCAGGAGGTCAAGGGCATTCTGTCACCACACCCACAGTGCTACAGCATGGTCTCCTCTGGGCCCTGCCTCCCTTACTGTGTGGGGGCATCTGTTCTCTGAGTTTTCTCATTATTGTCTTCAAGTCAAGGGTGGGAGGGAAGGAACCTGAATTGGGGAGCACACTGGCTTGGCTTCCCAGCCAGCATGAGCTGGCACTGTGTTTCTCTCCCAAACTCTTCCTGAGTGACACAATAAATGTTATCAGTGGCTTACAGAACTTCCATCAAGGTCACCCTGCCCTGCCTGATGCTGTCCCTGAAGCCTGACAGGATAGCCTGCTCTGTTCTCCACCTCCTGCCAGCCCCAGTGCCAGGCCCAGGCATCACATGTGCCATGAGAAAAACCCTACACCTTAGGCAGAGGTCAATGGGAGGCCAGAACAACAGACTGTGCCAGCCTGACTGCTGTGTGTAACCCTTCCCTGCCCATAGCTGCCTCCCTGTTATGGCAGATGAAGCCCTGTAAGTTTCCTCTATTTGTTCTTTTCTTGCATGCCTGACTTCTAAATTCTATGTCCCCTGGGCAGCGCAATGAAATCAAGGATGGCTAAGCAGGAGAGGCCACTGCAGGCCTTGTAGCCAACAGCTTTAGCCAAGGGCCAAGCTGGAACTGCACCCAAGGCCTAGTGCTACGCATCAGCGGTATGATAGGCTTTCTTTGTAAGGGTGACACACTTTGACTTTAGGGGCAGCACACTTTTTAGGAGCCTACGATCCTGGCTGGGATGGAGGATGGAGATGGAAAGCTAAATCCCAATACATGGGAATAAATGCTCAATACGGATGACAGACAAGTGCATACTATAGAATTCAAGGAGCAGAGCATTTGCATTCATGGAGGGCAGGAGTCTTCTTTCCCTGGCTGACAGCTTCTCTCCTTTCAGATCAGGTATAGGCAACTCCTCAGCAGTGAACAGACCCCACCATCCAGGGTCACTGGGGTCACTGGCAAAGGCACTGGTAAAGCCCCAAGCCTTGTCTCTCTGACTCCTTCACTCTCTCTTCACCTCCTTCCCTCTCCCTGCTCCTTGCATGTCTATACTCAATTCTCTCTCTTTACAGCAGGAATATAATGTTCAGCTGCTTTTACACCCACTCTCTGAATGCTGCCAGCGAATAATGACTAAGGTGGTGGGTGGAAGTACAGCAAGTTGAGACCAATTTAGCAGTCCAGGGTGCCAGGGGGAGGGTGATTTAGCAGCAAATGGCTTTGCAGCAGCAAGGGGCATGAAGATGCCCCACGAAGTTGGAAGGCCATTGAGCCAAGTGCACAGTCCTGCCCTGGCAGGAGTTGCCTCAGCCACCTGGAAGTTTGCAAGGTTAGATGCACTCATAGGGATGGGGCAGGGTTTGAGAACAAAGGTCACTCCCACCCCAGAACTCAGCTCCACCTCCGATAACTGTTAAGTGGCCCCTTTGTTGTATGGCTTGTGGCTTGAGTCCCACCTGAACTGGTCCTTCTGGTGGCTGCTGTTTGGTTGGGAGGATCTGCAGCTCTGCAGAGCTCCTAGCTGCTCCAGACTGCTCTGGACACAGGAGATACTGAGGTTCTGTGGTGCTGGGGAGGGGGATGCCCGGCCACACCATGATCATGCTGCCATAGGGAGGCCAGCCCAGGTGGATACAGGTGTGGCTCTCCCAGGTCCGGAGACCTTGAGAGTCTCTGAAGATGTGATACGTGATGCAGGGAAGCACATCTCAGAAAGGGAGAGACAATGACAGTGGATGAATGAACTGTGGTGTGTGTGTGTGTGTGTGTGTGTGTGTGTGTGTGTGTGTGCGCACATGCTCTGGCAGCCATCCTGATGACAGCAATCTTCTCCCAGTGACTAACTGATACAGAAGCAAACCTATTAGTGATCATCAGAGTGCTCTGCACCAGACATAAACCATATTACATCTTGTTCACATATCAATTTGACCAGCCACTTAGTATATAAAATACCTAGGGCTAGGAGAGGCACAGAGAAAGTGAAGAACGTCATTTCTCACGTCTCATAAGCTTAAATTACAATAATTATGAAAGTAACTGAGTTCTTGTAAGTTAAAAAATAACAAACTCTTTTTAACATTGGCTGTTCAGTGAACACAAGCCTGTTTAATTAATAAGGCCCACAGCAGGGGATGTAGCTCAGCGGTTGGGCACATTCTAAGTATATGTAAATATCTGGGTTCAATCTCTGGCATCATCACCTCCCCCAAAAAGAAAAAAAAAATCAATAAGGCTTAGTGGACACAGTGTGAATGGCTGTCAGGATGGCTGTATTTAAGTTTCAGTGTTCCTGTGACAGTCGTGATGAACACCTTCACCTCTGATGGGTTTCATGCTAAGTCTTCTCACAGTCACTGGGAGACATTAATATCGATGATATGTCCTTTTTAATGTACAAAGTCCTATGCAAATTAAAACGGCCATTAAAAACATTTTTCCAGCCAGCCTGGTTGTGCACGCCTATAATCACTGCACTCCACAAGGTTGAGGCAGGAAGATCACCAGTTTGAGACTAGCCTGACAATTTAGCGACTTAGCAAGACTCAAAATTAAAAAAAAAACAAAAACAAAAACAAAAAAATGCTAGGGAATGTAGGTTAGTGTGAAATCCCTTGGATATGGACACCTGTACCTCACACACACATGCAATATTCCAGGCAGCAACACAGAAGTGGCTTTGGCAAATAGCCTGTGAGCCCAGCCTGGCCATGCATGAGCTTAGTTATCCTGTCTCTGCCCACTCCTGACCCCAGAGAGGAGGAGTTCTATGGAGCAATCTGTACAAGGCTGGGCTGGGCTGGGCAGCACAGTGGTGACAGGCAAGTCACCTCCCATTTGTCATTCACTAGCTCTAGTGAAGGGAGGTGACAGACACTCCCTAGGGTTCCATCCGCTCAGCTCTCACTGCATCTTTGGAGCCCGACCTGGTGTTGCTCCACCCACTCTCTGCTCTCCTCAGGCTCCACCACCTCCCTTGCTGGGCAGCCTCCTCATCCAGAGTCAGTGGGACAAGAGACTTGTCCCTGAGGCATGCGCGTGGCAATTCTTCTTTTCCAATTAGCATCACAAATTTTAGCCTCAAAGTGTTATTTAGCTTTTTGTAAAAATCACCCATCTCCCTGACACCTCACTTGGAGAAGACCTTTAATGAATAGTGAAATGCAGAGCTTTCCACACTTGAATAATGCTCTCTGAAAGGAAAACTACAATCATCATGGGCCACTGAGAGCACCTGTAGCCACTGCAGTAAGGAAAATGATCAGACAAGGCAAAGAGAAGTGAGCCACTGGAGTGTGTGGCCTGGGAGGACTGCTGGCCAGATTACTTCCCCTAACCTGGTAGCAATTCATGCTCCCCAGTCAGCTGAGCATCCAAACTACAGAGCACAAAGATCCATTCAAAAGCAACCTCAAAGAGCAAAGATGTAAATTGCCTGGATTCCCCCAAGCAGTTTGATACTTCTTTGTTGGCAAAACCCCAGAAACACCTCATCATTGCCCTGAAACCATCTGCCCATAGGTTCTCAGTGCACAATTAAAAACCCCAGGTATACATCACGTCTAGCACCTTCCACTTCCATAACTCTAACTTGTGGGTGGGTGCACTGGAGAGGGAGGGTGGGGGCTAGGTTCCCTCCGGCTCCAGAACTGTAGGGAGCAGGGCTGGAGCCAGAGCCGCCCTGTCTAAGCAGAGGGCCTAGGATGGAGGGCAGGAAGTGAGAGGCCACACCAGTAGGTAAAGTGTACCTAGATAGAAGTCGCACCAGAAACAGTGCTGTCCCTCGAGGGTCTGGAAGAAGCCCTCTTCTTTCCCATCATACAGGGCCTGCTCAGGGTAGCCAGATGCTGTATTCTGAGCTGGAAATTCATGGCATCATCTCACCTCTAGGAATGCTGCAGTTTGTGGGAAGCCAGTAACAGGGCGGAACAGTAGTAGGAGCTCAGAGGAAGGTGCCTGAATCCTACTAGGGAAAGGATGGAGGAAGCTTGGAGTTGATCTCCAAGGTTAAAACCAAAAATACATATGGCAACTGCTTATGGGGCGAAGACCAAGGGGCTGGGCAAGAATATTCTAGCCAGGAGGAGGAGGAATGTGTTTCCATGTTCAGAGGTAGCAGGAATCTGGAAGAAGTCAGGGTCTAAAGTCCTAGTGCCCTGAGTTCAATTCCCTGCCCCTCTATCATCCAGCCTGTTATTTAAATCTCTTTGATAATCATACAAGGCCTGCAGGGCTCAGTGAAAATTAAAGGAGATAATGAATAGAGTACTAGGCACTTGGCGTACTTATTGGATAGTATTAAATCTCATTACAATATTATCCATCATGCTAGCGTATAAGCTGCTTAACCGCAGGTTCTTTGTCATCACCTTAGTCATCTTTGTAGCCTCACAGCTTAACCCAGAGCCTTGCGCTTTGTAGACACCAATGAGAATGTATTAGATGAATGCTGAATAAGAGTAAAAGTGTATCAGTAAGTTCTCAGAGTTAAGAAGGCCATTTTTATCTCGCTGGAGCCTGTCTCTTCATCCAAACCTGCAGACCCTTGGCTTCTCAACAATAAATGGTAAATCTTACCGTCAGTCCCCCAACACCCACAAAGCACTGGTACTCCCCAGCAACACAGCCACCCAGCACCCTCCTTCCACAGCAGCCCCTGCCAACATTAACTAAGTCACACAGACAGGCAGGGCACTGCCTACAGATGCACAAGTGCACACACTCAAGTGTTCCTGAGGCTTGCAGCACCAAGTGCACAGCAACCACTGTAAATGCTAATTGCCCAGCCTGGTCAAGAGCAGGCATCTGGTCTCCCCTTTATGCTATACAGGATCCCTTCCTTCTTTTCCTAAGTTTTTTGTTTTTTTTTCCTCTCCCTCACCTCCAGCAGGATAAGCACTTCACACTCCTGTGTCCTCAGCTGAGCCCTCTGTCTGGAACGCCCTACCTGACTTCACTCCCATTAGCTCTGGGACCTCTGGGAACACACTTCCTTTCTGCTGTCTTGGCTTCTTCACTGAAGACACACAAAGTAAATGTTGCTCATGCCAACCTGGTGGTTATGTTGTGAGGACAAAGGAGATAACAAATGAGATAATGTCTAAGATGCGCAGAACCAACTCAGAAGAAAGGTGCCGGTTAACTACAAGGTGTAGGGCCACACCTGATTAGTGTGCCTGCTCTGCCCACAGATTCCTGCCCACGGCCTTCTCCAGCTCCAAACACAAGTTTGTCTCATCTGTAAATGCTAGCTCTAATACTCATATGCACACATCCTTCAAACACCTCCATTTTCCCTCCACGTGCCTGCAGAAAATTGGTTTTGAACTTAGAGGAAGCTCAGGTTACAAACCCTCTCCAGATCTTACTCAAAGGGTAGGAAGGATTGCCAAGCTGGGTAGCTCATCGCTGGCTGGGCTCCTGTGAGACTAGGCTGCACTTTAAGTCAAAGGGGGTCCTT